>CAWVNZ010001616.1:0-83063 GCA_963930735.1 Dioctria linearis | reverse complement strand
TTTACTATAGAAAAGGCAATCCCTGGCGTATTTAAAATTTGCAACAGTAAAAAATTATTTTTTGCAAAATTTACTATAGAAAAGGCAATCCCTGCGTATTTAAAATTTGAGACAGTAAAAAATGAATTTTTGAATAATTTACTATACAAAAGGAAATCCCTGGCGTAATTATAATTTGCGACAGTATAAAATTATTTTTTGAATAATTTACTACAGAAAAGCCAATCCCTGGCGTAATTAAAATTTGAGACAGTATAAAATTATTTTTTGAATAATTTACTATAGAAAAGGCAATCCCCTGGCGTAATTAAAATTTGAGACCGTAAAAAATTATTTTTTGAATAATTTACTATAGAAAAGGCAATCCCTGGCGTAATTAAAATTTGCGACAGTATAAAATTATTTTTTGAATAATTTACTATAGAAAAGGCAATCCCTGGCGTAATTAAAATTTGCGACACTAAACAATTATTTTTGCAAAATTTACTATAGAAAAGGCAATCCCTGGCGTAATTAAAATTTGAGACAGTAAAAAATTATTTTTTGAATAATTTACTATAGAAAGGCAATCCCTGGCGTAATTAAAATTTGTGAAAGAAAAAATTATTTTTTGAATAATTTACTATAGAAAAGGCAATCCCTGGCGTAATTAAAATTTTCGACGCTAAACAATTATTTTTTGCAAAATTTACTATAGAAAAGGCAATCCCTGGCGTAATTAAAATTTGAGACAGTAAAAAATGAATTTTTGAATAATTTACTATAGAAAAGGCAATCCCTGGCGTAATTAAAATTTGTGACAGAAAAAATTATTTTTTGAATAATTTACTATAGAAAAGGCAATCCCTGGCGTAATTAAAATTTGCGACACTAAACAATTATTTTTTGCAAAATTTACTATAGAAAAGGCAATCCCTGGCGTAATTAAAATTTGCGACAGTATTAAATTATTTTTTGAATAATTTACTATAGAAAAGGCAATCCCTGGCGTAATTAAAATTTGTGACAGAAAAAATTATTTTTTGAATAATTTACTATAGAAAAGGGAATCCCTGGCGTAATTAAAATTTGCGACAGTAAAAAATTATTTTTTGCAAAAATTTACTATAGAAAAGGCAATCCCTGGCGTAATTAAAATTTGTGACAGAAAAAATTATTTTTTGAATAATTTACTATAGAAAAGGCAATCCCTGGCGTAATTGAAATTTGCGACACTAAACAATTAATTTTTGAATAATTTACTATAGAAAAGGCAATCCCTGGCGTAATTAAAATTTGCGACAGTAAAAAATTATTTTTTAATAATTTACTATAGAAAAGGCAATCCCTGGCGTAATTAAAATTTGTGACAGAAAAAATATTTTTTGAATAATTTACTATACAAAAGGCAATCCCTGGCGTGATTAAAATTTGTGACAGAAAAAATTATTTTTTTGCAAAATTTACTATAGAAAAGGCAATCCCTGGCGTAATTAAAATTTGAGACAGTAAAAAATGAATTTTTGAATAATTTACTATAGAAAAGCAATTCCTGGCGTAATTATAATTTGCGACAGTAAAAAATTATTTTTTGAATAATTTACTATAGAAAAGGCAATCCCTGGCGTAATTAAAATTTGAGACAGTATAAAATTATTTTTTGAATAATTTACTATAGAAAAGACAATCCCTGGCGTAATTAAAATTGAGACATTAAAAATGAATTTCTGAATAATTTACTATAGAAAAGGCAATCCTGGCGGTAATTAAAATTTGCGACAGTAAAAAATTAATTTTTGAATAATTTACTATTGAAAAGGCAATCCCTGGCGTATTTAAAATTTGCAACAGTAAAAAATTCTTTTTTGCAAAATTTACTATAGAAAAGGCAATCCCTGGCGTAATTAAAATTTGCGACACTAAACAATTATTTTTTTGCAAAATTTACTATAGAAAAGGCAATCCCTGGCGTAATTAAAATTTGAGGCAGTAAAAAATGACTTTTTGAATAATTTACTATAGAAAAGGCAATCCCTGGCGTAATTAAAATTTTGCAACAGTAAAAAATTATTTTTTGAATAATTTACTATACAAAAGGCAATCCCTGGCGTATTTAAAAATTTGCAACAGTAAAAAATTATTTTTTGCAACATTTACTATAGAAAAGGCAATCCCTGGCGTAATTAAAATTTGCGACAGTAAAAAAATGAATTTTTGAATAATTTACTATAGAAAAGGCAATCCCTGGCGTAATTATAATTTGCGACAGTAAAAAATTATTTTTTGAATAAATTTACTATAGAAAAGGCAATCCCTGGCGTAATTAAAATTTGCGACAGTAAAAAATTATTTTTTGAATAATTTACTATACAAAAGGCAATCCCTGGCGTATTTAAAATTTGCGACAGTATAAAATTATTTTTTTGAATAATTTACTATAGAAAAGGCAATCCCTGGCGTAATTAAAATTTGCGACAGTATAAAATTATTTTTTTGAATAATTGGACTATAGAAAAGGCAATCCCTGGCGTAATTAAAATTTGCGACAGTAAAAAATTATTTTTTGCAAAATTTACTATAGAAAAGGCAATCCCTGGCGTAATTATAATTTGCGACAGAAAAAAACTATTTTTTGAATAATTTACTATAGAAAAGGCAATCCATGGCGTAATTAAAATTTGAGACAGTAAAAAACTATTTTTTGAATAATTTACTATAGAAAAGGCAATCCTGGCGTAATTAAAATTTGCGTCAGTATAAAAATTAATTTTTGAAAAATTTACTATAGAAAAGGCAATCCCTGGCGTAATTAAAATTTGCGACAGTAAAAAATCATTTTTTGAGTAATTTACTATAGAAAAGGCAATCCCTGGCGTAATTAAAATTTGCGACAGTATAAAAATTATTTTTTTTGAATAATTGACTATAGAAAAGGCAATCCCTGGCGTAATTAAAATTTGCGACAGTAAAAAATTATTTTTTTGCAAAATTTACTATAGAAAAGGCAATCCCTGTCGTAATTATAATTTGCGACAGAAAAAAACTATTTTTTGAATTAATTTACTATAGAAAAGGCAATCCCTGGCGTAATTAAAATTTGAGACAGTAAAAAATTATTTTTTGAATAATTTACTATAGAAAAGGCAATCCCTGGCGTAATTAAAATTTGCGTCAGTATAAAATTAATTTTTGAAAAATTTACTATAGAAAAGGCAATCCCTGGCGTAATTAAAATTTGCGACAGTAAAAAATCATTTTTGAATAATTTACTATAGAAAAGGCAATCCCTGGCGTAATTAAAATTTGCGACACTAAACAATTATTTTTTTTGCAAATTTACTATAGAAAAGGCAATCCCTGGCGTAATTAAAATTTGAGACAGTAAAAATTGAATTTTTGAATAATTTACTATAGAAAAGGCAATCCCTGGCGTAATTAAAATTTGCGACAGTAAAAAATTATTTTTGAATAATTTACTATACAAAAGGCAATCCCTGGCGTATTTAAAATTTGCAACAGTAAAAAAATATTTTTTGCAACATTTACTATAGAAAAGGCAATCCTGGCGTAATTAAAATTTGCGACAGTAAAAAAATGAATTTTTGAATAATTTACTATAGAAAAGGCAATCCCTGGCTTAATTATAATTTGCGACAGTAAAAAATTACTTTTTGAATAATTTACTATAGAAAAGGCAATCCTGGCGTAATTAAAATTTGAGACAGTAAAAAATTATTTTTTGAATAATTTACTATAGAAAAGGCAATCCCTGGCGTAATTAAAATTTGCGACAGTAAAAAATTATTTTTTGAATAATTTACTATAGAAAAGGCAATCCCTGGCGTAATTAAAATTTGCGACACTAAACAATTATTTTTTGCAAAATTTACTATAGAAAAGGCAATCCCTGGCGTAATTAAAATTTGAGACAGTAAAAAATGAATTTTTGAATAATTTACTATAGAAAAGGCAATCCCTGGCGTAATTAAAATTTGAGACAGTAAAAATGAATTTTTGAATAATTTACTATAGAAAAGGCAATCCCTGGCGTAATTAAAATTTGCGACAGTAAAAAATTATTTTTTGAATAATTTACTATACAAAAGGCAATCCCTGGCGTAATTAAAATTTGCGACAGTATAAAATTATTTTTTGAATAATGTACTATAGAAAAGGCAATCGCTGGCGTAATTAAAATTTGCGACACTAAACAATAATTTTTGCAAAATTTACTATAGAAAAGGCAATCCCTGGCGTAATTAAAATTTGCGAGAGTAAAAAATTATTTTTTGAATAATTTACTATAGAAAAGGCAATCCCTGGCGTAATTAAAATTTGAGACAGTAAAAATTATTTTTTGAATAATTTACTATAGAAAAGGCAATCCCTGGCGTAATTAAATTTGCGACAGTATAAAATTATTTTTTGAATATTTACTATAGAAAAGGCAATCCCTGACGTAATTAAAATTTGCGACAGTAAAATATTATTTTTTGAATAATTTTCTATAGAAAAGGCAATCCCTGGAGTATTTAAAATTTGCAACAGTAAAAAATTATTTTTTGAATAATTTACTATAGAAAAGGCAATCCCTGGCGTAATTAAAATTTGAAACAGTAAAAAATGAATTTTGAATAATTTACTATAGAAAAGGCAATCCCTGGCGTATTTAAAATTTCCAACAGTAAAAAATTATTTTTTGCAACATTTACTATAGAAAAGGCAATCCCTGGCGTAATTAAAATTTGCGACAGTAAAAAATTATTTTTTGAATAATTTACTATAGAAAAGGCAATCCCTGGCGTAATTAAAATTTGAGACAGTAAAAAATGAATTTTTGAATAATTTACTATAGAAAAGGCAATCCCTGGCGTAATTAAAATTTGCGACAGTAAAAAATTATTTTTTTAATAATTTACTATAGAAAAGGCAATCCCTGGCGTAATTATAACTTGCGACAGAAAAAAACTATTTTTTGAATAATTTACTATAGAAAAGGCAATCCCTGGCGTAATTAAAATTTGAGACAGTAAAAAATTATTTTTTGAATAATTTACTATAGAAAAGGCAATCCCTGGCGTAATTAAAATTTGCGTCAGTATAAAATTAATTTTTGAAAAATTTACTATAGAAAAGGCAATCCCTGGCGTAATTAAAATTTGCGACAGTAAAAAATCATTTTTTGAATAATTTACTATAGAAAAGGCAATCCCTGGCGTAATTAAAATTTGCGACACTAAACAATTATTTTTTTGCAAAATTTACTATAGAAAAGGCAATCCCTGGCGTAATTAAAATTTGAGACAGTAAAAATTAATTTTTGAATAATTTACTATAGAAAAGGCAATCCCTGGCGTAATTAAAATTTGCGACAGTAAAAAATTATTTTTTGAATAATTTACTATACAAAAGGCAATCCCTGGCGTAATTAAAATTTGCGACACTAAACAATAATTTTTTGGCAAAATTTACTATAGAAAAGGCAATCCCTGGCGTAATTAAAATTTGCGAGAGTAAAAAATTATTTTTGAATAATTTACTATAGAAAAGGCAATCCCTGGCGTAATTAAAATTTGAGACAGTAAAAAATTATTTTTTTGAATAATTTACTACAGAAAAGCCAATCCCTGGCGTAATTAAAATTTGAGACAGTATAAAATTATTTTTTGAATAATTTACTATAGAAAAGGCAATCCATGGCGTAATTAAAATTTGAGACAGTAAAAAACTATTTTTTGAATAATTTACTATAGAAAAGGCAATCCCTGGCGTAATTAAAATTTGCGTCAGTATAAAATTAATTTTGAAAAATTTACTATAGAAAAGGCAATCCCTGGCGTAATTAAAATTTGCGACAGTAAAAAATCATTTTTTGAATAATTTACTATAGAAAAGGCAATCCCTGGCGTAATTAAAATTTGCGACAGTATAAAATTATTTTTTTGAATAATTGACTATAGAAAAGGCAATCCCTGGCGTAATTAAAATTTGCGACAGTAAAAAATTATTTTTTGCAAAATTTACTATAGAAAAGGCAATCCCTGTCGTAATTATAATTTGCGACAGAAAAAAACTATTTTTTGAATAATTTTACTATAGAAAAGGCAATCCCTGGCGTAATTAAAATTTGAGACAGTAAAAAATTATTTTTTGAATAATTTACTATAGAAAAGGCAATCCCTGGCGTAATTAAAATTTGCGTCAGTATAAAATTAATTTTTGAAAAATTTACTATAGAAAAGGCAATCCCTGGCGTAATTAAAATTTGCGACAGTAAAAAATCATTTTTTTGAATAATTTACTATAGAAAAGGCAATCCCTGGCGTAATTAAAATTTGCGACACTAAACAATTATTTTTTTGCAAAATTTACTATAGAAAAGGCAATCCCTGGCGTAATTAAAATTTGAGACAGTAAAAAATGAATTTTTGAATAATTTACTATAGAAAAGGCAATCCCTGGCGTAATTAAAATTTGCGACAGTAAAAAAATTATTTTTGAATAATTTACTATACAAAAGGCAATCCCTGGCGTATTTAAAATTTGCAACAGTAAAAAAATATTTTTTGCAACATTTACTATAGAAAAGGCAATCCCTGGCGTAATTAAAATTTACGACAGTAAAAAATGAATTTTTGAATAAATTACTATAGAAAAGGCAATCCCTGGCTTAATTATAATTTGCGACAGTAAAAAATTACTTTTTGAATAATTTACTATAGAAAAGGCAATCCCTGGCGTAATTAAAATTTGAGACAGTAAAAAATTATTTTTTGAATAATTTACTATAGAAAAGGCAATCCCTGGCGTAATTAAAATTTGCGACAGTAAAAAATTATTTTTTGAATAATTTACTATAGAAAGGCAATCCCTGGCGTAATTAAAATTTGCGACACTAAACAATTATTTTTTGCAAAATTTACTATAGAAAAGGCAATCCCTGGCGTAATTAAAATTTGAGACAGTAAAAAATGAATTTTTGAATAATTTACTATAGAAAAGGCAATCCCTGGCGTAATTAAAATTTGAGACAGTAAAAAATGAATTTTTGAATAATTTACTATAGAAAAGGCAATCCCTGGCGTAATTAAAATTTGCGACAGTAAAAATTATTTTTTGAATAATTTACTATAGAAAAGGCAATCCCTGGCGTAATTAAAATTTGAGACAGTAAAAAAATTATTTTTTGAATAATTTACTATAGAAAAGGCAATCCCTGGCGTAATTAAAATTTGAGACAGTAAAAAATGAATTTTGAATAATTTACTATAGAAAAGGCAATCCCTGGCGTAATTAAAATTTGCGACACTAAACAATTATTTTTTGCAAAATTTACTATAGAAAAGGCAGTCCCTGGCGTAATTAAAATTTTGCGACAGTATAAAATTATTTTTTGAATAATTTACTATAGAAAAGGCAATCCCTGGCGTAATTAAAATTTGTGACAGAAAAAATTATTGTTTGAATAATTTACTATAGAAAAGGCAATCCCTGGCGTAATTAAATTTGCGACGGTAAAAAATTATTTTTTGAATAATTTACTATAGAAAAGGCAATCCCTGGCGTATTTAAAATTTGCAACAGTAAAAAATTATTTTTTGCAAAATTTACTATAGAAAAGGCAATCCCTGGTCGTATTTAAAATTTGAGACAGTAAAAAATGAATTTTTGAATAATTTACTATACAAAAGGAAATCCCTGGCGTAATTGTAATTTGCGACAGTATAAAATTATTTTTTGAATAATTTACTACAGAAAAGCCAATCCCTGGCGTAATTAAAATTTGAGACAGTATAAAATTATTTTTTGAATAATTTACTATAGAAAAGGCAATCCCTGGCGTAATTAAAATTTGAGACCGTAAAAAATTATTTTTTGAATAATTTACTATAGAAAAGGCAATCCCTGGCGTAATTAAAATTTGCGACAGTATAAAATTATTTTTTGAATAATTTACTATAGAAAAGGCAATCCCTGGCGTAATTAAAATTTGCGACACTAAACAATTATTTTTTGCAAAATTTACTATAGAAAAGGCAATCCCTGGCGTAATTAAAATTTGAGACAGTAAAAAATTATTTTTTGAATAATTTACTATAGAAAAGGCAATCCCCTGGCGTAATTAAAATTTGTGAAAGAAAAAATTATTTTTTGAATAATTTACTATAGAAAAGGCAATCCCTGGCGTAATTAAAATTTTCGACGCTAAACAATTATTTTTTGCAAAATTTACTATAGAAAAGGCAATCCCTGGCGTAATTAAAATTTGAGACAGTAAAAAATGAATTTTGAATAATTTACTATAGAAAAGGCAATCCCTGGCGTAATTAAAATTTGTGACAGAAAAAATTATTTTTTGAATAATTTACTATAGAAAAGGCAATCCCTGGCGTAATTAAAATTTGCGACACTAAACAATTATTTTTTGCAAAATTTACTATAGAAAAGGCAATCCCTGGCGTAATTAAAATTTGCGACAGTATTAAATTATTTTTTGAATAATTTACTATAGAAAAGGCAATCCCTGGCGTAATTAAAATTTGTGACAGAAAAAATTATTTTTTGAATAATTTACTATAGAAAAGGCAATCCTGGCGTAATTAAAATTTGCGACAGTAAAAAAATTATTTTTTGCAAAATTTACTATAGAAAAGGCAATCCCTGGCGTAATTAAAATTTGTGACAGAAAAAATTATTTTTTGAATAATTTACTATAGAAAAGGCAATCCCTGGCGTAATTGAAATTTGCGACACTAAACAATTAATTTTTGAATAATTTACTATAGAAAAGGCAATCCCTGGCGTAATTAAAATTTGCGACAGTAAAAAATTATTTTTTTAATAATTTACTATAGAAAAGGCAATCCCTGGCGTAATTAAAATTTGTGACAGAAAAAAATATTTTTTGAATAATTTACTATACAAAAGGCAATCCCTGGCGTGATTAAAATTTGTGACAGAAAAAATTATTTTTGAGACAGTAAAAAATGAATTTTTGAATAATTTACTATAGAAAAGGCAATTCCTGGCGTAATTATAATTTGCGACAGTAAAAAATTATTTTTTGAATAATTTACTATAGAAAAGGCAATCCCTGGCGTAATTAAAATTTGAGACAGTATAAAATTATTTTTTGAATAATTTACTATAGAAAAGACAATCCCTGGCGTAATTAAAATTTGAGACAGTAAAAAATGAATTTTTGAATAATTTACTATAGAAAAGGCAATCCCTGGCGTAATTAAAATTTGCGACAGTAAAAAATGAATTTTTGAATAATTTACTATTGAAAAGGCAATCCCTGGCGTATTTAAAATTTGCAACAGTAAAAAATTCTTTTTTGCAAAATTTACTATAGAAAAAGGCAATCCCTGGCGTAATTAAAATTTGCGACACTAAACAATTATTTTTTGCAAAATTTACTATAGAAAAGGCAATCCCTGGCGTAATTAAAATTTGAGGCAGTAAAAAATGACTTTTTTGAATAATTTACTATAGAAAAGGCAATCCTGGCGTAATTAAAATTTGCAACAGTAAAAAATTATTTTTTGAATAATTTACTATACAAAAGGCAATCCCTGGCGTATTTAAAATTTGCAACAGTAAAAAATTATTTTTTGCAACATTTACTATAGAAAAGGCAATCCCTGGCGTAATTAAAATTTGCGACAGTAAAAAAATGAATTTTTGAATAATTTACTATAGAAAAGGCAATCCCTGGCGTAATTATAATTTGCGACAGTAAAAAAATTATTTTTTGAATAATTTACTATAGAAAAGGCAATCCCTGGCGTAATTAAAATTTGCGACAGTAAAAAATTATTTTTTGAATAATTTACTATACAAAAGGCAATCCCTGGCGTATTTAAAATTTGCGACAGTATAAAATTATTTTTTGAATAATTTACTATAGAAAAGGCAATCCCTGGCGTAATTAAAATTTGCGACAAGTATAAAATTATTTTTTTTGAATAATTGACTATAGAAAAGGCAATCCCTGGCGTAATTAAAATTTGCGACAGTAAAAAATTATTTTTTGCAAAATTTACTATAGAAAAGGCAATCCCTGGCGTAATTATAATTTGCGACAGAAAAAAAACTATTTTTTGAATAATTTACTATAGAAAAGGCAATCCATGGCGTAATTAAAATTTGAGACAGTAAAAAACTATTTTTTGAATAATTTACTATAGAAAAGGCAATCCCTGGCGTAATTAAAATTTGCGTCAGTATAAAATTAATTTTTGAAAAAATTACTATAGAAAAGGCAATCCCTGGCGTAATTAAAATTTGCGACAGTAAAAAATCATTTTTTGAATAATTTACTATAGAAAAGGCAATCCCTGGCGTAATTAAAATTTGCGACAGTATAAAATTATTTTTTTGAATAATTGACTATAGAAAAGGCAATCCCTGGCGTAATTAAAATTTGCGACAGTAAAAAATTATTTTTTGCAAAATTTACTATAGAAAAGGCAATCCCTGTCGTAATTATAATTTTGCGACAGAAAAAAACTATTTTTTTGAATAATTTACTATAGAAAAGGCAATCCCTGGCGTAATTAAAATTTGAGACAGTAAAAAATTATTTTTTGAATAATTTACTATAGAAAAGGCAATCCCTGGCGTAATTAAAATTTGCGTCAGTATAAAATTAATTTTTGAAAAATTTACTATAGAAAAGGCAATCCCTGGCGTAATTAAAATTTGCGACAGTAAAAAATCATTTTTTGAATAATTTACTATAGAAAAGGCAATCCCTGGCGTAAATTAAAATTTAGCGACACTAAACAATTATTTTTTTGCAAAATTTACTATAGAAAAGGCAATCCCTGCGTAATTAAAATTTGAGACAGTAAAAAATGAATTTTTGAATAATTTACTATAGAAAAGGCAATCCCTGGCGTAATTAAAATTTGCGACAGTAAAAAATTATTTTTTGAATAATTTACTATACAAAAGGCAATCCCTGGCGTATTTAAAATTTGCAACAGTAAAAAAATATTTTTTGCAAACATTTACTATAGAAAAGGCAATCCCTGGCGTAATTAAAATTTGCGACAGTAAAAAATGAATTTTTGAATAATTTACTATAGAAAAGGCAATCCCTGGCTTAATTATAATTTGCGACAGTAAAAAATTACTTTTTGAATAATTTACTATAGAAAAGGCAAATCCCTGGCGTAATTAAAATTTGAGACAGTAAAAAATTATTTTTTGAATAATTTACTATAGAAAAGGCAATCCCTGGCGTAATTAAAATTTGCGACAGTAAAAAATTATTTTTTGAATAATTTACTATAGAAAAGGCAATCCTTGGCGTAATTAAAATTTGCGACACTAAACAATTATTTTTTGCAAAATTTACTATAGAAAAGGCAATCCCTGCGTAATTAAAATTTGAGACAGTAAAAAATGAATTTTTGAATAATTTACTATAGAAAAGGCAATCCCTGGCGTAATTAAAATTTGAGACAGTAAAAAATGAATTTTTGAATAATTTACTATAGAAAAGGCAATCCCTGGCGTAATTAAAATTTGCGACAGTAAAAAAATTATTTTTTGAATAATTTACTATACAAAAGGCAATCCCTGGCGTAATTAAAATTTGCGACAATATAAAATTATTTTTGAATAATGTACTATAGAAAAGGCAATCCCTGGCGTAATTAAAATTTGCGACACTAAACAATAATTTTTTTGCAAAAATTTACTATAGAAAAAGGCAATCCCTGGCGTAATTAAAATTTGCGAGAGTAAAAAATTATTTTTTTGAATAATTTACTATAGAAAAGGCAATCCCTGGCGTAATTAAAATTTGAGACAGTAAAAAAATTATTTTTTGAATAATTTACTATAGAAAAGGCAATCCTGGCGTAATTAAAATTTGAGACAGATAAAAAATGAATTTTTGAATAATTTACTATAGAAAAGGCAATCCCTGGCGTATTTAAAATTTGCGACAGTATAAAATTATTTTTTGAATAATTTACTATAGAAAAGGCAATCCCTGGCGTAATTAAAATTTGAGACAGTAAAAAATGAATTTTTGAATAATTTACTATAGAAAAGGCAATCCCTGGCGTAATTAAAATTTGAGACACTAAACAATTATTTTTTGCAAAATTTACTATAGAATAGGCAATCCCTGGCGTTATTAAAATTTGAGATAGTAAAAAATTATTTTTTGAATAATTTACTATAGAAAAGGCAATCCCTGGCGTAATTAAAATTTGCGACAGTAAAAAATTATTTTTTGCAAAAAGTACTATAGAAAAGGCAATCCCTGGCGTAAATTAAAATTTGCGACAGTATAAAATTATTTTTTGAATAATTTACTATAGAAAAGGCAATCCCTGACGTAATTAAAATTTGCGACAGTAAAATATTATTTTTTGAATAATTTTCTATAGAAAAGGCAATCCCTGGAGTATTTAAAATTTGCAACAGTAAAAAATTAATTTTTTGAATAATTTACTATAGAAAAGGCAATCCCTGGGCGTAATTAAAATTTGAAACAGTAAAAAAATGAATTTTTGAATAATTTACTATAGAAAAGGCAATCCCTGGCGTATTTAAAATTTCCAACAGTAAAAAATTATTTTTTGCAACATTTACTATAGAAAAGGCAATCCCTGGCGTAATTAAAATTTGCGACAGTAAAAAATTATTTTTTGAATAATTTACTATAGAAAAGGCAATCCCTGGCGTAATTAAAATTTGAGACAGTAAAAAATGAATTTTTGAATAATTTACTATAGAAAAGGCAATCCCTGGCGTAATTAAAATTTGCGACAGTAAAAAATTATTTTTTTAATAATTTACTATAGAAAAGGCAATCCCTGGCGTAATTATAACTTGCGACAGAAAAAAAACTATTTTTTGAATAATTTACTATAGAAAAGGCAATCCCTGGCGTAATTAAAATTTGAGACAGTAAAAAATTATTTTTTGAATAATTTACCTATAGAAAAGGCAATCCCTGGCGTAATTAAAATTTGCGTCAGTATAAAATTAATTTTTGAAAAAATTTACTATAGAAAAGGCAATCCCTGGCGTAATTAAAATTTGCGACAGTAAAAAATCATTTTTTGAATAATTTACTATAGAAAAGGCAATCCCTGGCGTAATTAAAATTTGCGACACTAAACAATTATTTTTTTTGCAAAATTTACTATAGAAAAGGCAATCCCTGGCGTAATTAAAATTTGAGACAGTAAAAAATTAATTTTTGAATAATTTACTATAGAAAAGGCAATCCCTGGCGTAATTAAAATTTGCGACAGTAAAAAATTATTTTTTGAATAATTTACTATACAAAAGGCAATCCCTGGCGTAATTAAAATTTGCGACACTAAACAATAATTTTTTGCAAAATTTACTATAGAAAAGGCAATCCCCTGGCGTAATTAAAATTTGCGAGAGTAAAAAATTTATTTTTGAATAATTTACTATAGAAAAGGCAATCCCTGGCGTAATTAAAATTTGAGACAGTAAAAAATTATTTTTTGAATAATTTACTATAGAAAAGGCAATCCCTGGCGTAATTAAAATTTGAGACAGTAAAAAATGATTTTTTGAATAATTTACTATAGAAAAGGCAATCCCTGGCGTATTTAAAATTTGCGACAGTATAAAATTATTTTTTGAATAATTTACTACAGAAAAGGCAATCCCTGGCGTAATTAAAATTTGAGACAGTAAAAAATGAATTTTTGAATAATTTACTATAGAAAAGGCAATCCCTGGCGTAATTAAAATTTGAGACACTAAACAATTATTTTTTTGCAAAATTTACTATAGAATAGGCAATCCCTGGCGTTATTAAAATTTGAGATAGTAAAAAATTATTTTTTGAATAATTTACTATAGAAAAGGCAATCCCTGGCGTAATTAAAATTTGCGACAGTAAAAAATTATTTTTTGCAAAATTTACTATAGAAAAGGCAATCCCTGGCGTAATTAAAATTTGCGAGAGTATAAAATTATTTTTTGAATAATTTACTATAGAAAAGGCAATCCCTGACGTAATTAAAATTTGCGACAGTAAAATATTATTTTTTGAATAATTTTCTATAGAAAAGGCAATCCCTGGAGTATTTAAAATTTGCAACAGTAAAAAATTATTTTTTTGAATAATTTACTACAGAAAAGGCAATCCCTGGCGTAATTAAAATTTGAAACAGTAAAAAATGAATTTTTGAATAATTTACTATAGAAAAGCAATCCCTGGCGTATTTAAAATTTCCAACAGTAAAAAATTATTTTTTGCAACATTTACTATAGAAAAAGGCAATCCCCTGGCGTAATTAAAATTTGCGACAGTAAAAAATTATTTTTTGAATAATTTACTATAGAAAAGGCAATCCCTGGCGTAATTAAAATTTGAGACAGTAAAAAATGAATTTTTGAATAATTTACTATAGAAAAGGCAATCCCTGGCGTAATTAAAATTTGCGACAGTAAAAAATTATTTTTTGAATAATTTACTATAGAAAAGGCAATCCCTGGCGTAATTAAAATTTGAGACAGTAAAAAATTATTTTTTGAATAATTTACTATTGAAAAGGCAATCCCTGGCGTAATTAAAATTTGATACAGTAAAAAATGAATTTTTGAATAATTTACTATAGAAAAGGCAATCCCTGGCGTAATTAAAACTTGCGACAGTAAAAAATTATTTTTTTAATAATTTACTATACAAAAGGCAATCCCTGGCGTAATTAAAATTTGCGAACAGTATAAAATTATTTTTTGAATAAATGTACTATAGAAAAGGCAATCCCCTGGCGTAATTAAAATTTGCGACACTAAACAATCATTTTTTGCAAAATTTACTATAGAAAAGGCAATCCCTGGCGTAATTAAAATTTGCGAGAGTAAAAAATTATTTTTTGGAAAAATTTACTATAGAAAAAGGCAATCCCTGGCGTAATTAAAATTTGAGACAGTAAAAAATTATTTTTTGAATAATTTACTATTGAAAAGGCAATCCCTGGCGTAATTAAAAATTTGAGACAGTAAAAAATGAATTTTTGAATAATTTACTATAGAAAAGGCAAATCCCTGGCGTAATTAAAATTTGCGACAGTAAAAAATTATTTTTTTGAATAATTTACTATAGAAAAAGGCAATCCCTGGCGTAATTAAAATTTGCGACAGTAAAAAATTATTTTTTGCAAAAATTTACTATAGAAAAAGGCAATCCCTGGCGTAATTAAAATTTGCGACAGTATAAAATTATTTTTTGAATAATTTACTATAGAAAAGGCAATCCCTGACGTAATTAAATTTGCGACAGTAAAATATTATTTTTTGAATAATTTTCTATAGAAAAGGCAATCCCTGGAGTATTTAAAATTTGCAACAGTAAAAAATTATTTTTTGAATAATTTACTATAGAAAAGGCAATCCCTGGCGTAATTAAAATTTGAAACAGTTAAAAATTGAATTTTTGAATAATTTACTATAGAAAAGGCAATCCCTGGCGTATTTAAAATTTCCAACAGTAAAAAAATTATTTTTTGCAACATTTACTATAGAAAAGGCAATCCCTGGCGTAATTAAAATTTGCGACAGTAAAAAATTATTTTTTGAATAATTTACTATAGAAAAGGCAATCCCTGGCGTAATTAAAATTTGAGACAGTAAAAAATGAATTTTTGAATAATTTACTATAGAAAAGGCAATCCCTGGCCGTAATTAAAATTTGCGACAGTAAAAAATTATTTTTTGAATAATTTACTATAGAAAAGGCAATCCCTGGCGTAATTAAAATTTGAGACAGTAAAAAATTATTTTTTGAATAATTTACTATTAAAAAGGCAATCCCTGGCGTAATTAAAATTTGAGACAGTAAAAAATGAATTTTTGAATAATTTACTATAGAAAAGGCAATCCCTGGCGTAATTAAAATTTGCGACAGTAAAAAATTATTTTTTTAATAATTTACTATACAAAAGGCAATCCCTGGCGTAATTAAAATTTGTGACAGAAAAAAATATTTTTTGAATAATTTACTATACAAAAGGCAATCCCTGGCGTAATTAAAATTTGTGACAAAAAAAATTATTTTTTGCAAAATTTACTATAGAAAAGGCAATCCCTGGCGTAATTAAAATTTGAGACAGTAAAAAATGAATTTTTGAATAATTTACTATAGAAAAGGCAATCCCTGGCGTAATTATAATTTGCGACAGTAAAAAATTATTTTTTGAATAATTTACTATAGAGAAGGCAATCCCTGGCGTAATTAAAATTTGAGACAGTAAAAAATTATTTTTTGAATAATTTACTATAGAAAAGACAATCCCTGGCGTAATTAAAATTTGAGACAGTAAAAAATGAATTTTTGAATAATTTACTATAGAAAAGGCAATCCCTGGCGTAATTAAAATTTGCGACAGTAAAAAATGAATTTTTGAATAATTTACTATTGAAAAGGCAATCCCTGGCGTAATTAAAATTTGAGACAGTAAAAAATGAATTTTTGAATAATTTACTATAGAAAAGGCAATCCCTGGCGTAATTAAAATTTGCGACAGTAAAAAATTATTTTTTTAATAATTTACTATACAAAAGGCAATCCCTGGCGTAATTTAAATTTGCGACAGTATAAAATTATTTTTTGAATAATGTACTATAGAAAAGGCAATCCCTGGCGTAATTAAAATTTGCGACACTAAACAATAATTTTTTGCAAAATTTACTATAGAAAAGGCAATCCCTGGCGTAATTAAAATTTGCGAGAGTAAAAAATTATTTTTTGAATAATTTACTATAGAAAAGGCAATCCCTGGCGTAATTAAAATTTGAGACAGTAAAAAATTATTTTTTGAATAATTTACTATAGAAAAGGCAATCCCTGGCGTAATTAAAATTTGAGACAGTAAAAAATGAATTTTTGAATAATTTACTATAGAAAAGGCAATCCTGGCGTATTTAAAATTTGCGACAGTATAAAATTATTTTTTGAATAATTTACTATAGAAAAGGCAATCCCTGGCGTAATTAAAATTTGAGACAGTAAAAAATTAATTTTTGAATAATTTACTATAGAAAAGGCAATCCCTGGCGTAATTAAAATTTGAGACACTAAACAATTATTTTTTGCAAAATTTACTATAGAATAGGCAATCCCTGGCGTTATTAAAATTTGAGATAGTAAAAAATTATTTTTTGAATAATTTACTATAGAAAAGGCAATCCCTGGCGTAATTAAAATTTGCGACAGTAAAAAATTATTTTTTGCAAAATTTACTATAGAAAAGGCAATCCCTGGCGTAATTAAAATTTGCGACAGTATAAAATTATTTTTTGAATAATTTACTATAGAAAAGGCAATCCATGACGTAATTAAAATTTGCGACAGTAAAATATTATTTTTTGAATAATTTTCTATAGAAAAGGCAATCCCTGGAGTATTTAAAATTTGCAACAGTAAAAAATTATTTTTTGAATAATTTACTATAGAAAAGGCAATCCCTGGCGTAATTAAAATTTGAAACAGTAAAAAATGAATTTTTGAATAATTTACTATAGAAAAGGCAATCCCTGGCGTATTTAAAATTTCCAACAGTAAAAAATTATTTTTTGCAACATTTACTATAGAAAAGGCAATCCCTGGCGTAATTAAAATTTGCGACAGTAAAAAATTATTTTTTGAATAATTTACTATAGAAAAGGCAATCCCTGGCGTAATTAAAATTTGAGACAGTAAAAAATGAATTTTTGAATAATTTACTATAGAAAAGGCAATCCCTGGCGTAATTAAAATTTGCGACAGTATAAAATTATTTTTTGAATAATTTACTATAGAAAAGGCAATCCATGACGTAATTAAAATTTGCGACAGTAAAATATTATTTTTTGAATAATTTTCTATAGAAAAGGCAATCCCTGGAGTATTTAAAATTTGCAACAGTAAAAAATTATTTTTTGAATAATTTACTATAGAAAAGGCAATCCCTGGCGTAATTAAAATTTGAAACAGTAAAAAATGAATTTTTGAATAATTTACTATAGAAAAGGCAATCCCTGGCGTATTTAAAATTTCCAACAGTAAAAAATTATTTTTTGCAACATTTACTATAGAAAAGGCAATCCCTGGCGTAATTAAAATTTGCGACAGTAAAAAATTATTTTTTGAATAATTTACTATAGAAAAGGCAATCCCTGGCGTAATTAAAATTTGAGACAGTAAAAAATGAATTTTTGAATAATTTACTATAGAAAAGGCAATCCCTGGCGTAATTAAAATTTGCGACAGTAAAAAATTATTTTTTTAATAATTTACTATAGAAAAGGCAATCCCTGGCGTAATTAAAATTTGTGACAGAAAAAAATATTTTTTGAATAATTTACTATACAAAAGGCAATCCCTGGCGTAATTAAAATTTGTGACAGAAAAAATTATTTTTTGCAAAATTTACTATAGAAAAGGCAATCCCTGGCGTAATTAAAATTTGAGACAGTAAAAAATGAATTTTTGAATAATTTACTATAGAAAAGGCAATCCCTGGCGTAATTATAATTTGCGACAGTAAAAAATTATTTTTTGAATAATTTACTATAGAAAAGGCAATCCCTGGAGTATTTAAAATTTGCAACAGTAAAAAATTATTTTTTGAATAATTTACTATAGAAAAGGCAATCCCTGGCGTAATTAAAATTTGAAACAGTAAAAAATGAATTTTTGAATAATTTACTATAGAAAAGGCAATCCCTGGCGTATTTAAAATTTCCAACAGTAAAAAATTATTTTTTGCAACATTTACTATAGAAAAGGCAATCCCTGGCGTAATTAAAATTTGCGACAGTAAAAAATTATTTTTTGAATAATTTACTATAGAAAAGGCAATCCCTGGCGTAATTAAAATTTGAGACAGTAAAAAATGAATTTTTGAATAATTTACTATAGAAAAGGCAATCCATGACGTAATTAAAATTTGCGACAGTAAAATATTATTTTTTGAATAATTTTCTATAGAAAAGGCAATCCCTGGAGTATTTAAAATTTGCAACAGTAAAAAATTATTTTTTGAATAATTTACTATAGAAAAGGCAATCCCTGGCGTAATTAAAATTTGAAACAGTAAAAAATGAATTTTTGAATAATTTACTATAGAAAAGGCAATCCCTGGCGTATTTAAAATTTCCAACAGTAAAAAATTATTTTTTGCAACATTTACTATAGAAGAGGCAATCCCTGGCGTAATTAAAATTTGCGACAGTAAAAAATTATTTTTTGAATAATTTACTATAGAAAAGGCAATCCCTGGCGTAATTAAAATTTGAGACAGTAAAAAATGAATTTTTGAATAATTTACTATAGAAAAGGCAATCCCTGGAGTATTTAAAATTTGCAACAGTAAAAAATTATTTTTTGAATAATTTACTATAGAAAAGGCAATCCCTGGCGTAATTAAAATTTGAAACAGTAAAAAATGAATTTTTGAATAATTTACTATAGAAAAGGCAATCCCTGGCGTATTTAAAATTTCCAACAGTAAAAAATTATTTTTTGCAACATTTACTATAGAAAAGGCAATCCCTGGCGTAATTAAAATTTGCGACAGTAAAAAATTATTTTTTGAATAATTTACTATAGAAAAGGCAATCCCTGGCGTAATTAAAATTTGAGACAGTAAAAAATGAATTTTTGAATAATTTACTATAGAAAAGGCAATCCCTGGCGTAATTAAAATTTGCGACAGTAAAAAATTATTTTTTTAATAATTTACTATAGAAAAGGCAATCCCTGGCGTAATTAAAATTTGTGACAGAAAAAAATATTTTTTGAATAATTTACTATACAAAAGGCAATCCCTGGCGTAATTAAAATTTGTGACAGAAAAAATTATTTTTTGCAAAATTTACTATAGAAAAGGCAATCCCTGGCGTAATTAAAATTTGAGACAGTAAAAAATGAATTTTTGAATAATTTACTATAGAAAAGGCAATCCCTGGCGTAATTATAATTTGCGACAGTAAAAAATTATTTTTTGAATAATTTACTATAGAAAAGGCAATCCCTGGCGTAATTAAAATTTGAGACAGTAAAAAATTATTTTTTGAATAATTTACTATAGAAAAGACAATCCCTGGCGTAATTAAAATTTGAGACAGTAAAAAATGAATTTTTGAATAATTTACTATAGAAAAGGCAATCCCTGGCGTAATTAAAATTTGCGACAGTAAAAAATGAATTTTTGAATAATTTACTATTGAAAAGGCAATCCCTGGCGTAATTAAAATTTGCGACAGTAAAAAATTATTTTTTGAATAATTTACTATACAAAAGGCAATCCCTGGCGTAATTAAAATTTGCGACAGTAAAAAATTATTTTTTGAATAATTTACTATACAAAAGGCAATCCCTGGCGTATTTAAAATTTGCGACAGCATAAAATTATTTTTTGAATAATTTACTACAGAAAAGGCAATCCCTGGCGTAATTAAAATTTGCGACAGTATAAAATTATTTTTTGAATAATTTACTATAGAAAAGGCAATCCCTGGCGTAATTAAAATTTGCGACAGTAAAAAATTATTTTTTGCAAAATTTACTATAGAAAAGGCCATCCCTGGCGTAATTAAAATTTGTGACAGAAAAAAATTATTTTTTGAATAATTTACTATAGAAAAGGCAATCCCTGGCGTAATTAAAATTTGAGACAGTAAAAAATGAATTTTTGAAAAATTTACTATAGAAAAGGCAATCCCTGGCGTAATTAAAATTTGAGACAGTAAAAAATGAATTTTTGAATAATTTACTATACAAAAGGCAATCCCTGGCGTAATTAAAATTTGAGACACTAAACAATTATTTTTTGCAAAATTTACTATAGAAAAGGCAATCCCTGGCGTAATTAAAATTTGAGACAGTAAAAAATTATTTTTTGAATAATTTACTATACAAAAGGCAATCCCTGGCGTATTTAAAATTTGCAACAGAAAAAATTATTTTTTGCAACATTTACTATAGAAAAGGCAATCCCTGGCGTAATTAAAATTTGCGACAGGAAAAAATGAATTTTTGAATATTTTACTATAGAAAAGGCAATCCCTGGCGTAATTATAATTTGCGACAGAAAAAAATTAATTTTTGAAAAATTTACTATAGAAAAGGCAATCCCTGGCGTAATTAAAATTTGCAATAGTAAAAAATTATTTTTTGCAACATTTACTATAGAAAAGGCAATCCCTGGCGTAATTAAAATTTGCGACAGTAAAAAATTATTTTTTGAATAATTTACTATAGAAAAGGCAATCCCTGGCGTAATTAAAATTTGCGACACTGAACAATTATTTTTTGCAAAATTTACTATAGAAAAGGCAATCCCTGGCGTAATTAAAATTTGAGACAGTAATAAATGAATTTTTGAATAATTTACTATAGAAAAGGCAATCCCTGGCGTAATTAAAATTTGCGACAGTAAAAAATTATTTTTTGAATAATTTACTATACAAAAGGCAATCCCTGGCGTATTTAAAATTTGCAACAGTAAAAAATTATTTTTTGCAACATTTACTATAGAAAAGGCAATCCATGGCGTAATTAAAATTTGCGACAGTAAAAAATGAATTTTTGAATAATTTACTATAGAAAAGGCAATCCCTGGCGTAATTATAATTTGCGACAGAAAAAAATTATTTTTTGAATAATTTACTATAGAAAAGGCAATCCCTGGCGTAATTAAAATTTGAGACAGTAAAAAATTATTTTTTGAATAATTTACTATAGAAAATTCAATCCCTGGCGTAATTAAAATTTGCGACAGTAAAAAATTATTTTTTGAATAATTTACTATAGAAAACGCAATCCCTGGCGTAATTAAAATTTGAGACAGTAAAAAATGAATTTTTGAATAATTTACTATAGAAAAGGCAATACCTGGCGTAATTAAAATTTGAGACAGTAAAAAATGAATTTTTGAATAATTTACTATAGAAAAGGCAATCCCTGGCGTAATTAAAATTTGCGACAGTATAAAATTATTTTTTGAATAATTTACTATAGAAAAGGCAATCCCTGGCGTAATTAAAATTTGCGACACTAAACAATAATTTTTTGCAAAATTTACTATAGAAAAGGCAATCCCTGGCGTAATTAAAATTTGCGACAGTAAAAAATTATTTTTTGAGTAATTTACTATAGAAAAGGCAATCCCTGGCGTAATTAAAATTTGAGACAGTAAAAAATTATTTTTTGAATAATTTACTATAGAAAAGGCAATCCCTGGCGTAATTAAAATTTGAGACAGTAAAAAATGAATTTTTGAATAATTTACTATAGAAAAGGCAATCCCTGGCGTATTTAAAATTTGCGACAGTATAAAATTATTTTTTGAATAATTTACTATAGAAAAGGCAATCCCTGGCGTAATTAAAATTTGAGACAGTAAAAAATGAATTTTTGAATAATTTACTATAGAAAAGGCAATCCCTGGCGTAATTAAAATTTGAGACACTAAACAATTATTTTTTGCAAAATTTACTATAGAAAAGGCAATCCCTGGCGTTATTAAAATTTGAGATAGTAAAAAAATATTTTTTGAATAGTTTACTATAGAAAAGGCAATCCCTGGCGTAATTAAAATTTGCGACAGTAAAAAATTATTTTTTGCAAAATTTACTATAGAAAAGGCAATCCCTGGCGTAATTAAAATTTGCGACAGTAAAAAATTATTTTTTGAATAATTTACTATAGAAAAGGCAATCCCTGGCGTAATTAAAATTTGAGACAGTAAAAAATTATTTTTTGAATAATTTACTATAGAAAAGGCAATCCCTGGCGTAATTAAAATTTGAGACAGTAAAAAATGAATTTTTGAATAATTTACTAGAGAAAAGGCAATCCCTGGCGTATTTAAAATTTGCGACAGTATAAAATTATTTTTTGAATAATTTACTATAGAAAAGGCAATCCCTGGCGTAATTAAAATTTGAGACAGTAAAAAATGAATTTTTGAATAATTTACTATAGAAAAGGCAATCCCTGGCGTAATTAAAATTTGAGACACTAAACAATTATTTTTTGCAAAATTTACTATAGAAAAGGCAATCCCTGGCGTTATTAAAATTTGAGATAGTAAAAAATTATTTTTTGAATAATTTACTATAGAAAAGGCAATCCCTGGCGTAATTAAAATTTGCGACAGTAAAAAAATTATTTTTTGCAAAATTTACTATAGAAAAGGCAATCCCTGGCGTAATTAAAATTTGCGACAGTATAAAATTATTTTTTGAATAATTTACTATAGAAAAGGCAATCCCTGGCGTAATTAAAATTTGCGACAGTAAAATATTATTTTTTGAATAATTTACTATAGAAAAGGCAATCCCTGGCGTATTTAAATTTTGCAACAGTAAAAAATAATTTTTTGAATAATTTACTATAGAAAGGGCAATCCCTGGCGTAATTAAAATTTGAGACAGTAAAAAACGAATTTTTGAATAATTTACTATAGGAAAGGCAATCCCTGGCGTATTTAAAATTTGCAACAATAAAAAATTATTTTTTGCAAGATTTACTATAGAATAGGCAATCCCTGGCGTAATTAAAATTTGCGACAGTAAAAAATTATTTTTTGCAAAATTTACTATAGAAAAGGCAATCCCTGGCGTAATTAAAATTTGAGACAGTAAAAAATGAATGTTTGAATAATTTACTATAGTAAAGGCAATCCCTGGCGTAATTATAATTTGCGACAGTAAAAAATTATTTTTTGAATTATTTACTATAGAAAAGGCAATCCCTGGCGTATTTAAAATTTGCAACAGTAAAAGATTATTTTTTGAATAATTTACTATAGAAAAGGCAATCCCTGGCGTAATTAAAATTTGTGACAGTAAAAAATGAATTTTTGAATAATTTACTATAGAAAAGGCAATCCCTGGCGTAATTAAAATTTGAGACAGTAAAAAATGAATTTTGAATAATTTACTATAGAAAAGGCAATCCCTGGCGCAATTAAAATTTGAGACACTAAACAATTATTTTTTGCAAAATTTACTATAGAAAAGGCAATCCCTGGCGTTATTAAAATTTGAGATAGTAAAAAATTATTTTTTGAATAATTTACTATAGAAAAGGCAATCCCTGGCGTAATTAAAATTTGCGACAGTAAAAAATTATTTTTTGCAAAATTTACTATAGAAAAGGCAATCCCTGGCGTAATTAAAATTTGCGACAGTATAAAATTATTTTTTGAATAATTTACTATAGAAAAGGCAATCCCTGGCGTAATTAAAATTTGCGACAGTAAAATATTATTTTTTGAATAATTTACTATAGAAAAGGCAATCCCTGGCGTATTTAAAATTTGCAACAGTAAAAAATAATTTTTTGAATAATTTACTATAGAAAAGGCAATCCCTGGCGTAATTAAAATATGAGACAGTAAAAAATGAATTTTTGAATAATTTACTATAGAAAAGGCAATCCCTGGCGTATTTAAAATTTGCAACAGTAAAAAATTATTTTTTGCAACATTTACTATAGAAAAGGCAATCCCTGGCGTAATTAAAATTTGCGACAGTAAAAAAATATTTTTTGCAAAATTTACTATAGAAAAGGCAATCCCTGGCGTAATTAAAATTTGAGACAGTAAAAAATGAATTTTTGAATAATTTACTATAGTAAAGGCAATCCCTGGCGTAATTATAATTTGCGACAGTAAAAAATTATTTTTTGAATAATTTACTATAGAAAAGGCAATCCCTGGCGTATTTAAAATTTGCAACAGTAAAAAATTATTTTTTGAATAATTTACTATAGAAAAGGCAATCCCTGGCGTAATTAAAATTTGTGACAGTAAAAAATGAATTTTTGAATAATTTACTATAGAAAAGGCAATCCCTGGCGTAATTAAAATTTGAGACAGTAAAAAATGAATTTTTGAATAATTTACTATAGAAAAGGCAATCCCTGGCGTAATTATAATTTGCGACAGTAAAAAATTATTTTTTGAATAATTTACTATAGAAAAGGCAATCCCTAGCGTAATTAAAATTTGAGACAGTAAAAAATGAATTTTTGAATAATTTACTATAGAAAAGGCAATCCCTGGCGTAATTATAATTTGCGACAGTAAAAAATTATTTTTTGAATAATTTACTATAGAAAAGGCAATCCCTGGCGTAATTAAAATTTGCGACAGTAAAAAATTATTTTTTGCAAAATTTACTATAGAAAAGGCAATCCTTGGCGTAATTAAAATTTGTGACAGTAAAAAATGAATTTTTGAATAATTTACTATAGAAAAGGCAATCCCTGGCGTAATTATAATTTGCGACAGTATAAAATTATTTTTTGAATAATTTACTATAGAAAAGGCAATCCCTGGCGTAAATATAATTTGCGACAGTAAAAAATTATTTTTTGAATAATTTACTATGGAAAAGGCAATCCGTGGCGTAATTATAATTTGCGACAGTAAAAAATTATTTTTTGAATAATTTACTATAGAAAAGGCAATCCCTCGCGTAATTAAAATTTGAGACAGTAAAAAATGAATTTTTGAATAATTTACTATAGAAAAGGCAATCCCTGGCGTAATTAAAATTTGCGACAGTAAAAAATTATTTTTTGAATAATTTACTATACAAAAGGCAATCGCTGGCGTATTTAAAATTTGCAACAGTAAAAAATTATTTTTTGCAACATTTACTATAGAAAAGGCAATCCCTGGCGTAATTAAAATTTGCGACAGTAAAAAATTAGTTTTTGCAAAATTTACTATAGAAAAGGCAATCCCTGGCGTATTTAAAATTTGCGACAGTATAAAATTATTTTTTGAATAATTTACTATAGAAAAGGCAATCCCTGGCGTAATTAAAATTTGAGACAGTAAAAAATGAATTTTTGAATAATTTACTATAGAAAAGGCAATGCCTGGCGTAATTAAAATTTGCGACAGAAAAAAATTAATTTTTGAATAATTTACTATAGAAAAGGCAATCCCTGGCGTAATTAAAATTTGCGACACTAAACAATTATTTTTTGCAAAATTTACTATAGAAAAGGCAATCCCTGGCGTTATTAAAATTTGAGATAGTAAAAAATTATTTTTTGAATAATTTACTATAGAAAAGGCAATCCCTGGCGTAATTAAAATTTGCGACAGTAAAAAATTATTTTTTGCAAAATTTACTATAGAATAGGCAATCCCTGGCGTAATTAAAATTTGCGACAGTAAAAAATTATTTTTTGAATAATTTACTATAGAAAAGGCAATCCCTGGCGTAGTTAAAATTTGAGACAGTAAAAAATGAATTTTTGAATAATTTACTATAGAAAAGGCAATCCCTGGCGTAATTAAAATTTGAGACATAAACAATTATTTTTTGCAAAATTTACTATAGAAAAGGCAATCCCTGGCGTTATTAAAATTTGAGATAGTAAAAAATTATTTTTTGAATAATTTACTATAGAAAAGGCAATCCCTGGCGTAATTAAAATTTGCGACAGTAAAAAATTATTTTTTGCAAAATTTACTATAGAAAAGGCAATCCCTGGCGTAATTAAAATTTGCGACAGTAAAAAATTATTTTTTGAATAATTTACTATAGAAAAGGCAATCCCTGGCGTAATTAAAATTTGAGACAGTAAAAAATTATTTTCTGAATAATTTACTATAGAAAAGGCAATCCCTGGCGTAATTAAAATTTGAGACAGTAAAAAATGAATTTTTGAATAATTTACTATAGAAAAGGCAATCCCTGGCGTATTTAAAATTTGCGACAGTATAAAATTATTTTTTGAATAATTTACTATAGAAAAGGCAATCCCTGGCGTAATTAAAATTTGAGACAGTAAAAAATGAATTTTTGAATAATTTACTATAGAAAAGGCAATCCCTGGCGTAATTAAAATTTGAGACACTAAACAATTATTTTTTGCAAAATTTACTATAGAAAAGGCAATCCCTGGCGTTATTAAAATTTGCGACACTAAACAATTATTTTTTGCAAAATTTACTATAGAAAAGGCAATCCCTGGCGTTATTAAAATTTGAGATAGTAAAAAATTATTTTTTGAATAATTTACTATAGAAAAGGCAATCCCTGGCGTAATTAAAATTTGCGACAGTAAAAAATTATTTTTTGCAAAATTTACTATAGAATAGGCAATCCCTGGCGTAATTAAAATTTGCGACAGTAAAAAATTATTTTTTGAATAATTTACTATAGAAAAGGCAATCCCTGGCGTAATTAAAATATGAGACAGTAAAAAATGAATTTTTGAATAATTTACTATAGAAAAGGCAATCCCTGGCGTATTTAAAATTTGCAACAGTAAAAAATTATTTTTTGCAACATTTACTATAGAAAAGGCAATCCCTGGCGTAATTAAAATTTGCGACAGAAAAAAATTATTTTTTGCAAAATTTACTATAGAAAAGGCAATCCCTGGCGTAATTAAAATTTGAGACAGTAAAAAATGAATTTTTGAATAATTTACTATAGTAAAGGCAATCCCTGGCGTAATTATAATTTGCGACAGTAAAAAATTATTTTTTGAATAATTTACTATAGAAAAGGCAATCCCTGGCGTATTTAAAATTTGCAACAGTAAAAAATTATTTTTTGAATAATTTACTATAGAAAAGGCAATCCCTGGCGTAATTAAAATTTGTGACAGTAAAAAATGAATTTTTGAATAATTTACTATAGAAAAGGCAATCCCTGGCGTAATTAAAATTTGAGACAGTAAAAAATGAATTTTTGAATAATTTACTATAGAAAAGGCAATCCCTGGCGTAATTATAATTTGCGACAGTAAAAAATTATTTTTTGAATAATTTACTATAGAAAAGGCAATCCCTAGCGTAATTAAAATTTGAGACAGTAAAAAAATGAATTTTTGAATAATTTACTATAGAAAAGGCAATCCCTGGCGTAATTATAATTTGCGACAGTAAAAAATTATTTTTTGAATAATTTACTATAGAAAAGGCAATCCCTGGCGTAATTAAAATTTGCGACAGTAAAAAATTATTTTTTGCAAAATTTACTATAGAAAAGGCAATCCCTGGCGTAATTAAAATTTGTGACAGTAAAAAATGAATTTTTGAATAATTTACTATAGAAAAGGCAATCCCTGGCGTAATTATAATTTGCGACAGTATAAAATTATTTTTTGAATAATTTACTATAGAAAAGGCAATCCCTGGCGTAAATATAATTTGCGACAGTAAAAAATTATTTTTTGAATAATTTACTATGGAAAAGGCAATCCCTGGCGTAATTATAATTTGCAACAGTAAAAAATTATTTTTTGAATAATTTACTATAGAAAAGGCAATCCCTGGCGTAATTAAAATTTGAGACAGTAAAAAATGAATTTTTGAATAATTTACTATAGAAAAGGCAATCCCTGGCGTAATTAAAATTTGCGACAGTAAAAAATTATTTTTTGAATAATTTACTATACAAAAGGCAATCGCTGGCGTATTTAAAATTTGCAACAGTAAAAAATTATTTTTTGCAACATTTACTATAGAAAAGACAATCCCTGGCGTAATTAAAATTTGCGACAGTAAAAAATTAGTTTTTGCAAAATTTACTATAGAAAAGGCAATCCCTGGCGTATTTAAAATTTGCGACAGTATAAAATTATTTTTTGAATAATTTACTATAGAAAAGGCAATCCCTGGCGTAATTAAAATTTGAGACAGTAAAAAATGAATTTTTGAATAATTTACTATAGAAAAGGCAATGCCTGGCGTAATTAAAATTTGCGACAGAAAAAAATTAATTTTTGAATAATTTACTATAGAAAAGGCAATCCCTGGCGTAATTAAAATTTGCGACACTAAACAATTATTTTTTGCAAAATTTACTATAGAAAAGGCAATCCCTGGCGTTATTAAAATTTGAGATAGTAAAAAATTATTTTTTGAATAATTTACTATAGAAAAGGCAATCCCTGGCGTAATTAAAATTTGCGACAGTAAAAAATTATTTTTTGCAAAATTTACTATAGAATAGGCAATCCCTGGCGTAATTAAAATTTGCGACAGTAAAAAATTATTTTTTGAATAATTTACTATAGAAAAGGCAATCCCTGGCGTAGTTAAAATTTGAGACAGTAAAAAATGAATTTTTGAATAATTTACTATAGAAAAGGCAATCCCTGGCGTAATTAAAATTTGAGACATAAACAATTATTTTTTGCAAAATTTACTATAGAAAAGGCAATCCCTGGCGTTATTAAAATTTGAGATAGTAAAAAATTATTTTTTGAATAATTTACTATAGAAAAGGCAATCCCTAGCGTAATTAAAATTTGCGACAGTAAAAAATTATTTTTTGCAAAATTTACTACAGAAAAGGCAATCCCTGGCGTAATTAAAATTTGCGACAGTAAAAAATTATTTTTTGAATAATTTACTATAGAAAAGGCAATCCCTGGCGTAATTAAAATTTGAGACAGTAAAAAATTATTTTCTGAATAATTTACTATAGAAAAGGCAATCCCTGGCGTAATTAAAATTTGAGACAGTAAAAAATGAATTTTTGAATAATTTACTATAGAAAAGGCAATCCCTGGCGTATTTAAAATTTGCGACAGTATAAAATTATTTTTTGAATAATTTACTATAGAAAAGGCAATCCCTGGCGTAATTAAAATTTGAGACAGTAAAAAATGAATTTTTGAATAATTTACTATAGAAAAGGCAATCCCTGGCGTAATTAAAATTTGAGACACTAAACAATTATTTTTTGCAAAATTTACTATAGAAAAGGCAATCCCTGGCGTTATTAAAATTTGAGATAGTAAAAAATTATTTTTTGAATAATTTACTATAGAAAAGGCAATCCCTGGCGTAATTAAAATTTGCGACAGTAAAAAATTATTTTTTGCAAAACTTACTATAGAAAAGGCAATCCCTGGCGTAATTAAAATTTGCGACAGTATAAAATTATTTTTTGAATAATTTACTATAGAATAGGCAATCCCTGGCGTAATTAAAATTTGCGACAGTAAAATATTATTTTTTGAATAATTTACTATAGAAAAGGCAATCCCTGGCGTATTTAAAATTTGCAACAGTAAAAAATAATTTTTTGAATAATTTACTATAGAAAAGGCAATCCCTGGCGTAATTAAAATTTGAGACAGTAAAAAATGAATTTTTGAATAATTTACTATAGAAAAGGCAATCCCTGGCGTATTTAAAATTTGCAACAGTAAAAAATTATTTTTTGCAACATTTACTATAGAAAAGGCAATCCCTGGCGTAATTAAAATTTGCGACAGTAAAAAATTATTTTTTGCAAAATTTACTATAGAAAAGGCAATCACTGGCGTAATTAAAATTTGAGACAGTAAAAAATGAATTTTTGAATAATTTACTATAGTAAAGGCAATCCCTGGCGTAATTATAATTTGCGACAGTAAAAAATTATTTTTTGAATAATTTACTATAGAAAAGGCAATCCCTGGCGTATTTAAAATTTGCAACAGTAAAAAATTATTTTTTGAATAATTTACTATAGAAAAGGCAATCCTTGGCGTAATTAAAATTTGTGACAGTAAAAAATGAATTTTTGAATAATTTACTATAGAAAAGGCAATCCCTGGCGTAATTAAAATTTGAGACAGTAAAAAACGAATTTTTGAATAATTTACTATAGAAAAGGCAATCCCTGGCGTAATTAAAATTTGAGACACTAAACAATTATTTTTTGCAAAATTTACTATAGAAAAGGCAATCCCTGGCGTTATTAAAATTTGAGATAGTAAAAAATTATTTTTTGAATAATTTACTATAGAAAAGGCAATCCCTGGCGTAATTAAAATTTGCGACAGTAAAAAATTATTTTTCGCAAAATTTACTATAGAAAAGGCAATCCCTGGCGTAATTAAAATTTGCGACAGTATAAAATTATTTTTTGAATAATTTACTATAGAAAAGGCAATCCCAGGCGTATTTAAAATTTTCAACAGTAAAAAATTATTTTTTGAATAATTTACTATAGAAAAGGCAATCCCTGGCGTAATTAAAATTTGTGACAGTAAAAAATGAATTTTTGAATAATTTACTATAGAAAAGGCAATCCCTGGCGTAATTAAAATTTGAGACAGTAAAAAATGAATTTTTGAATAATTTACTATAGAAAAGGCAATCCCTGGCGTAATTATAATTTGCGACAGTAAAAAATTATTTTTTGAATAATTTACTATAGAAAAGGCAATCCCTAGCGTAATTAAAATTTGAGACAGTAAAAAATGAATTTTTGAATAATTTACTACAGAAAAGGCAATCCCTGGCGTAATTATAATTTGCGACAGTAAAAAATTATTTTTTGAATAATTTACTATAGAAAAGGCAATCCCTGGCGTAATTAAAATTTGCGACAGTAAAAAATTATTTTTTGCAAAATTTACTATAGAAAAGGCAATCCCTGGCGTAATTAAAATTTGTGACAGTAAAAAATGAATTTTTGAATAATTTACTATAGAAAAGGCAATCCCTGGCGTAATTATATTTTGCGACAGTATAAAATTATTTTTTGAATAATTTACTATAGAAAAGGCAATCCCTGGCGTAATTATAATTTGCGACAGTAAAAAATTATTTTTTGAATAATTTACTATGGAAAAGGCAATCCCTGGCGTAATTATAATTTGCGACAGTAAAAAATTATTTTTTGAATAATTTACTATAGAAAAGGCAATCCCTGGCATAATTAAAATTTGAGACAGTAAAAAATGAATTTTTGAATAATTTACTATAGAAAAGGCAATCCCTGGCGTAATTAAAATTTGCGACAGTAAAAAATTATTTTTTGAATAATTTACTATGCAAAAGGCAATCCCTGGCGTATTTAAAATTTGCAACAGTAAAAAATTATTTTTTGCAACATTTACTATAGAAAAGGCAATCCCTGGCGTAATTAAAATTTGCGGCAGTAAAAAATTAGTTTTTGCAAAATTTACTATAGAAAAGGCAATCCCTGGCGTATTTAAAATTTGCGACAGTATAAAATTATTTTTTGAATAATTTACTATAGAAAAGGCAATCCCTGGCGTAATTAAAATTTGAGACAGTAAAAAATGAATTTTTGAATAATTTACTATAGAAAAGGCAATGCCTGGCGTAATTAAAATTTGCGACAGAAAAAAATTAATTTTTGAATAATTTACTATAGAAAAGGCAATCCCTGGCGTAATTAAAATTTGCGACACTAAACAATTATTTTTTGCAAAATTTACTATAGAAAAGGCAATCCCTGGCGTAATTAAAATTTGAGACAGCAAAAAATGAATTTTTGAATAATTTACTATAGAAAAGGCAATCCCAGGCGTAATTAAAATTTGCGACAGTAAAAAATTAATTTTTGCAAAATTTACTATAGAAAAGGCAATCCCTGGCGTAATTAAAATTTGTGACAGAAAAAATTATTTTTTGAATAATTTACTATAGAAAAGGCAATCCCTGGCGTAATTAAAATTTGCAACAGTAAAAAATTATTTTTTGAATAATTTACTATAGAAAAGGCAATCCCTGGCGTAATTATAATTTGCGACAGTATAAAATTATTTTTTGAATAATTTACTATAGAAAAGGCAATCCCTGGCGTAATTAAAATTTGCGACACTAAAAAATTATTTTTTGCAAAATTTACTTTAGAAAAGGCAATCCCTGGCGTAATTAAAATTTGAGACAGTAAACAATGAATTTTCGAATAATTTACTATAGAAAAGGCAATCCCTGGCGTAATTAAAATTTGCGACAGTAAAAAATTATTTTTCGCAAAATTTACTATAGAAAAGGCAATCCCTGGCGTAATTAAAATTTGAGACAGTAAAAAATTATTTTTTGAATAATTTACTATAGAAAAAGCAATCCCTGGCGTAATTAAAATTTGCGACACTAAACAATTAGTTTTTGAATAATTTACTATAGAAAAGGCAATCCCTGGCGTAATTATAATTTGCGACAGTAAAAAATTATTTTTTGAATAATTTACTATAGAAAAGGCAATCCCTGGCGTAATTATAATTTGCGACAGTAAAAAATTATTTTTTGAATAATTTACTATAGAAAAGGCAATCCCTGGCGTAGTTAAAATTTGAGACAGTAAAAAATGAATTTTTGAATAATTTACTATAGAAAAGGCAATCCCTGGCGTAATTAAAATTTGCGACAGTAAAAAATTATTTTTTGAATAATTTACTATGCAAAAGGCAATCCCTGGCGTATTTAAAATTTGCAACAGTAAAAAATTATTTTTTGCAACATTTACTATAGAAAAGGCAATCCCTGGCGTAATTAAAATTTGCGGCAGTAAAAAATTAGTTTTTGCAAAATTTACTATAGAAAAGGCAATCCCTGGCGTATTTAAAATTTGCGACAGTATAAAATTATTTTTTGAATAATTTACTATAGAAAAGGCAATCCCTGGCGTAATTAAAATTTGAGACAGTAAAAAATGAATTTTTGAATAATTTACTATAGAAAAGGCAATGCCTGGCGTAATTAAAATTTGCGACAGAAAAAAATTAATTTTTGAATAATTTACTATAGAAAAGGCAATCCCTGGCGTAATTAAAATTTGCGACACTAAACAATTATTTTTTGCAAAATTTACTATAGAAAAGGCAATCCCTGGCGTAATTAAAATTTGAGACAGCAAAAAATGAATTTTTGAATAATTTACTATAGAAAAGGCAATCCCAGGCGTAATTAAAATTTGCGACAGTAAAAAATTAATTTTTGCAAAATTTACTATAGAAAAGGCAATCCCTGGCGTAATTAAAATTTGTGACAGAAAAAATTATTTTTTGAATAATTTACTATAGAAAAGGCAATCCCTGGCGTAATTAAAATTTGCAACAGTAAAAAATTATTTTTTGAATAATTTACTATAGAAAAGGCAATCCCTGGCGTAATTATAATTTGCGACAGTATAAAATTATTTTTTGAATAATTTACTATAGAAAAGGCAATCCCTGGCGTAATTAAAATTTGCGACACTAAAAAATTATTTTTTTGCAAAATTTACTTTAGAAAAGGCAATCCCTGGCGTAATTAAAATTTGAGACAGTAAACAATGAATTTTCGAATAATTTACTATAGAAAAGGCAATCCCTGGCGTAATTAAAATTTGCGACAGTAAAAAATTATTTTTCGCAAAATTTACTATAGAAAAGGCAATCCCTGGCGTAATTAAAATTTGAGACAGTAAAAAATTATTTTTTGAATAATTTACTATAGAAAAAGCAATCCCTGGCGTAATTAAAATTTGCGACACTAAACAATTAGTTTTTGAATAATTTACTATAGAAAAGGCAATCCCTGGCGTAATTATAATTTGCGACAGTAAAAAATTATTTTTTGAATAATTTACTATAGAAAAGGCAATCCCTGGCGTAATTATAATTTGCGACAGTAAAAAATTATTTTTTGAATAATTTACTATAGAAAAGGCAATCCCTGGCGTAGTTAAAATTTGAGACAGTAAAAAATGAATTTTTGAATAATTTACTATAGAAAAGGCAATCCCTGGCGTAATTAAAATTTGAGACAGTAAAAAACGAATTTTTGAATAATTTACTATAGAAAAGGCAATCCCTGGCGTAATTAAAATTTGAGACAGTAAAAAACGAATTTTTGAATAATTTACTATAGAAAAGGCAATCCCTGGCGTAATTAAAATTTGAGACACTAAACAATTATTTTTTGCAAAATTTACTATAGAAAAGGCAATCCCTGGCGTTATTAAAATTTGAGATAGTAAAAAATTATTTTTTGAATAATTTACTATAAAAAAGGCAATCCCTGGCGTAATTAAAATTGCGACAGTAAAAAATTATTTTTTGCAAAATTTACTATAGAAAAGGCAATCCCTGGCGTAATTAAAATTTGAGACAGTAAACAATGAATTTTCGAATAATTTACTATAGAAAAGGCAATCCCTGGCGTAATTAAAATTTGCGACAGTAAAAAATTATTTTTTGAATAATTTACTATAGAAAAAGCAATCCCTGGCGTAATTAAAATTTGCGACACTAAACAATTAGTTTTTGAATAATTTACTATAGAAAAGGCAATCCCTGGCGTAATTATAATTTGCGACAGTAAAAAATTATTTTTTGAATAATTTACTATAGAAAAGGCAATCCCTGGCGTAATTATAATTTGCGACAGTAAAAAATTATTTTTTGAATAATTTACTATAGAAAAGGCAATCCCTGGCGTAGTTAAAATTTGAGACAGTAAAAAATGAATTTTTGAATAATTTACTATAGAAAAGGCAATCCCTGGCGTAATTAAAATTTGAGACAGTAAAAAACGAATTTTTGAATAATTTACTATAGAAAAGGCAATCCCTGGCGTAATTAAAATTTGAGACAGTAAAAAACGAATTTTTGAATAATTTACTATAGAAAAGGCAATCCCTGGCGTAATTAAAATTTGAGACACTAAACAATTATTTTTTGCAAAATTTACTATAGAAAAGGCAATCCCTGGCGTTATTAAAATTTGAGATAGTAAAAAATTATTTTTTGAATAATTTACTATAAAAAAGGCAATCCCTGGCGTAATTAAAATTTGCGACAGTAAAAAATTATTTTTTGCAAAATTTACTATAGAAAAGGCAATCCCTGGCGTAATTAAAATTTGCGACAGTATAAAATTATTTTTTGAATAATTTACTATAGAAAAGGCAATCCCTGGCGTATTTAAAATTTTCAACAGTAAAAAATTATTTTTTGAATAATTTACTATAGAAAAGGCAATCCCTGGCGTAATTAAAATTTGTGACAGTAAAAAATGAATTTTTGAATAATTTACTATAGAAAAGGCAATCCCTGGCGTAATTAAAATTTGAGACAGTAAAAAATGAATTTTTGAATAATTTACTATAGAAAAGGCAATCCCTGGCGTAATTATAATTTGAGACAGTAAAAAACGAATTTTTGAATAATTTACTATAGAAAAGGCAATCCCTGGCGTAATTAAAATTTGAGACAGTAAAAAACGAATTTTTGAATAATTTACTATAGAAAAGGCAATCCCTGGCGTAATTAAAATTTGAGACACTAAACAATTATTTTTTGCAAAATTTACTATAGAAAAGGCAATCCCTGGCGTTATTAAAATTTGAGACAGTAAAAAATTATTTTTTGAATAATTTACTATAGAAAAAGCAATCCCTGGCGTAATTAAAATTTGCGACACTAAACAATTAGTTTTTGAATAATTTACTATAGAAAAGGCAATCCCTGGCGTAATTATAATTTGCGACAGTAAAAAATTATTTTTTGAATAATTTACTATAGAAAAGGCAATCCCTGGCGTAATTATAATTTGCGACAGTAAAAAATTATTTTTTGAATAATTTACTATAGAAAAGGCAATCCCTGGCGTAGTTAAAATTTGAGACAGTAAAAAATGAATTTTTGAATAATTTACTATAGAAAAGGCAATCCCTGGCGTAATTAAAATTTGAGACAGTAAAAAACGAATTTTTGAATAATTTACTATAGAAAAGGCAATCCCTGGCGTAATTAAAATTTGAGACAGTAAAAAACGAATTTTTGAATAATTTACTATAGAAAAGGCAATCCCTGGCGTAATTAAAATTTGAGACACTAAACAATTATTTTTTGCAAAATTTACTATAGAAAAGGCAATCCCTGGCGTTATTAAAATTTGAGATAGTAAAAAATTATTTTTTGAATAATTTACTATAAAAAAGGCAATCCCTGGCGTAATTAAATTTGCGACAGTAAAAAATTATTTTTGCAAAATTTACTATAGAAAAGGCAATCCCTGGCGTAATTAAAATTTGAGACAGTAAACAATGAATTTTCGAATAATTTACTATAGAAAAGGCAATCCCTGGCGTAATTAAAATTTGCGACAGTAAAAAATTATTTTTTGAATAATTTACTATAGAAAAAGCAATCCCTGGCGTAATTAAAATTTGCGACACTAAACAATTAGTTTTTGAATAATTTACTATAGAAAAGGCAATCCCTGGCGTAATTATAATTTGCGACAGTAAAAAATTATTTTTTGAATAATTTACTATAGAAAAGGCAATCCCTGGCGTAATTATAATTTGCGACAGTAAAAAATTATTTTTTGAATAATTTACTATAGAAAAGGCAATCCCTGGCGTAGTTAAAATTTGAGACAGTAAAAAATGAATTTTTGAATAATTTACTATAGAAAAGGCAATCCCTGGCGTAATTAAAATTTGAGACAGTAAAAAACGAATTTTTGAATAATTTACTATAGAAAAGGCAATCCCTGGCGTAATTAAAATTTGAGACAGTAAAAAACGAATTTTTGAATAATTTACTATAGAAAAGGCAATCCCTGGCGTAATTAAAATTTGAGACACTAAACAATTATTTTTTGCAAAATTTACTATAGAAAAGGCAATCCCTGGCGTTATTAAAATTTGAGATAGTAAAAAATTATTTTTTGAATAATTTACTATAAAAAAGGCAATCCCTGGCGTAATTAAAATTTGCGACAGTAAAAAATTATTTTTTGCAAAATTTACTATAGAAAAGGCAATCCCTGGCGTAATTAAAATTTGCGACAGTATAAAATTATTTTTTGAATAATTTACTATAGAAAAGGCAATCCCTGGCGTATTTAAAATTTTCAACAGTAAAAAATTATTTTTTGAATAATTTACTATAGAAAAGGCAATCCCTGGCGTAATTAAAATTTGTGACAGTAAAAAATGAATTTTTGAATAATTTACTATAGAAAAGGCAATCCCTGGCGTAATTAAAATTTGAGACAGTAAAAAATGAATTTTTGAATAATTTACTATAGAAAAGGCAATCCCTGGCGTAATTATAATTTGCGACAGTAAAAAATTATTTTTTGAATAATTTACTATAGAAAAGGCAATCCCTAGCGTAATTAAAATTTGAGACAGTAAAAAATGAATTTTTGAATAATTTACTACAGAAAAGGCAATCCCTGGCGTAATTATAATTTGCGAGAGTAAAAAATTATTTTTTGAATAATTTACTATAGAAAAGGCAATCCCTGGCGTAATTAAAATTTGCGACAGTAAAAAATTATTTTTTGCAAAATTTACTATAGAAAAGGCAATCCCTGGCGTAATTAAAATTTGTGACAGTAAAAAATGAATTTTTGAATAATTTACTATAGAAAAGGCAATCCCTGGCGTAATTATAATTTGCGACAGTATAAAATTATTTTTTGAATAATTTACTATAGAAAAGGCAATCCCTGGCGTAATTATAATTTGCGACAGTAAAAAATTATTTTTTGAATAATTTACTATGGAAAAGGCAATCCCTGGCGTAATTATAATTTGCGACAGTAAAAAATTATTTTTTGAATAATTTACTATAGAAAAGGCAATCCCTGGCATAATTAAAATTTGAGACAGTAAAAAATGAATTTTTGAATAATTTACTATAGAAAAGGCAATCCCTGGCGTAATTAAAATTTGCGACAGTAAAAAATTATTTTTTGAATAATTTACTATGCAAAAGGCAATCCCTGGCGTATTTAAAATTTGCAACAGTAAAAAATTATTTTTTGCAACATTTACTATAGAAAAGGCAATCCCTGGCGTAATTAAAATTTGCGGCAGTAAAAAATTAGTTTTTGCAAAATTTACTATAGAAAAGGCAATCCCTGGCGTATTTAAAATTTGCGACAGTATAAAATTATTTTTTGAATAATTTACTATAGAAAAGGCAATCCCTGGCGTAATTAAAATTTGAGACAGTAAAAAATGAATTTTTGAATAATTTACTATAGAAAAGGCAATGCCTGGCGTAATTAAAATTTGCGACAGAAAAAAATTAATTTTTGAATAATTTACTATAGAAAAGGCAATCCCTGGCGTAATTAAAATTTGCGACACTAAACAATTATTTTTTGCAAAATTTACTATAGAAAATGCAATCCCTGGCGTAATTAAAATTTGAGACAGCAAAAAATGAATTTTTGAATAATTTACTATAGAAAAGGCAATCCCAGGCGTAATTAAAATTTGCGACAGTAAAAAATTAATTTTTGCAAAATTTACTATAGAAAAGGCAATCCCTGGCGTAATTAAAATTTGCGACACTAAACAATTAGTTTTTGAATAATTTACTATAGAAAAAGCAATCCCTGGCGTAATTAAAATTTGCGACACTAAACAATTAGTTTTTGAATAATTTACTATAGAAAAGGCAATCCCTGGCGTAATTATAATTTGCGACAGTAAAAAATTATTTTTTGAATAATTTACTATAGAAAAGGCAATCCCTGGCGTAATTATAATTTGCGACAGTAAAAAATTATTTTTTGAATAATTTACTATAGAAAAGGCAATCCCTGGCGTAGTTAAAATTTGAGACAGTAAAAAATGAATTTTTGAATAATTTACTATAGAAAAGGCAATCCCTGGCGTAATTAAAATTTGAGACAGTAAAAAACGAATTTTTGAATAATTTACTATAGAAAAGGCAATCCCTGGCGTAATTAAAATTTGAGACAGTAAAAAACGAATTTTTGAATAATTTACTATAGAAAAGGCAATCCCTGGCGTAATTAAAATTTGAGACACTAAACAATTATTTTTTGCAAAATTTACTATAGAAAAGGCAATCCCTGGCGTTATTAAAATTTGAGATAGTAAAAAATTATTTTTTGAATAATTTACTATAAAAAAGGCAATCCCTGGCGTAATTAAAATTTGCGACAGTAAAAAATTATTTTTTGCAAAATTTACTATAGAAAAGGCAATCCCTGGCGTAATTAAAATTTGCGACAGTATAAAATTATTTTTTGAATAATTTACTATAGAAAAGGCAATCCCTGGCGTATTTAAAATTTTCAACAGTAAAAAATTATTTTTTGAATAATTTACTATAGAAAAGGCAATCCCTGGCGTAATTAAAATTTGTGACAGTAAAAAATGAATTTTTGAATAATTTACTATAGAAAAGGCAATCCCTGGCGTAATTAAAATTTGAGACAGTAAAAAATGAATTTTTGAATAATTTACTATAGAAAAGGCAATCCCTGGCGTAATTATAATTTGCGAGAGTAAAAAATTATTTTTTGAATAATTTACTATAGAAAAGGCAATCCCTAGCGTAATTAAAATTTGAGACAGTAAAAAATGAATTTTTGAATAATTTACTACAGAAAAGGCAATCCCTGGCGTAATTATAATTTGCGAGAGTAAAAAATTATTTTTTGAATAATTTACTATAGAAAAGGCAATCCCTGGCGTAATTAAAATTTGCGACAGTAAAAAATTATTTTTTGCAAAATTTACTATAGAAAAGGCAATCCCTGGCGTAATTAAAATTTGTGACAGTAAAAAATGAATTTTTGAATAATTTACTATAGAAAAGGCAATCCCTGGCGTAATTGTAATTTGCGACAGTATAAAATTATTTTTTGAATAATTTACTATAGAAAAGGCAATCCCTGCGTAATTATAATTTGCGACAGTAAAAAATTATTTTTTGAATAATTTACTATGGAAAAGGCAATCCCTGGCGTAATTATAATTTGCGACAGTAAAAAATTATTTTTTGAATAATTTACTATAGAAAAGGCAATCCCTGGCATAATTAAAATTTGAGACAGTAAAAAATTAATTTTTGAATAATTTACTATAGAAAAGGCAATCCCTGGCGTAATTAAAATTTGCGACAGTAAAAAATTATTTTTTGAATAATTTACTATGCAAAAGGCAATCCCTGGCGTATTTAAATTTGCAACAGTAAAAAATTATTTTTTGCAACATTTACTATAGAAAAGGCAATCCCTGGCGTAATTAAAATTTGCGGCAGTAAAAAATTAGTTTTTGCAAAATTTACTATAGAAAAGGCAATCCCTGGCGTATTTAAAATTTGCGACAGTATAAAATTATTTTTTGAATAATTTACTATAGAAAAGGCAATCCCTGGCGTAATTAAAATTTGAGACAGTAAAAAATGAATTTTGAATAATTTACTATAGAAAAGGCAATGCCTGGCGTAATTAAAATTTGCGACAGAAAAAAATTAATTTTTGAATAATTTACTATAGAAAAGGCAATCCCTGGCGTAATTAAAATTTGCGACACTAAACAATTATTTTTTGCAAAATTTACTATAGAAAATGCAATCCCTGGCGTAATTAAAATTTGAGACAGCAAAAAATGAATTTTTGAATAATTTACTATAGAAAAGGCAATCCCAGGCGTAATTAAAATTTGCGACAGTAAAAAATTAATTTTTGCAAAATTTACTATAGAAAAGGCAATCCCTGGCGTAATTAAAATTTGTGACAGAAAAAATTATTTTTTGAATAATTTACTATAGAAAAGGCAATCCCTGGCGTAATTAAAATTTGCAACAGTAAAAAATTATTTTTTGAATAATTTACTATAGAAAAGGCAATCCCTGGCGTAATTATAATTTGCGACAGTATAAAATTATTTTTTGAATAATTTACTATAGAAAAGGCAATCCCTGGCGTAATTAAAATTTGCGACACTAAAAAATTATTTTTTGCAAAATTTACTTTAGAAAAGGCAATCCCTGGCGTAATTAAAATTTGAGACAGTAAACAATGAATTTTTGAATAATTTACTATAGAAAAGGCAATCCCTGGCGTAATTAAAATTTGCGACAGTAAAAAATTATTTTTCGCAAAATTTACTATAGAAAAGGCAATCCCTGGCGTAATTAAAATTTGAGACAGTAAAAAATTATTTTTTGAATAATTTACTATAGAAAAAGCAATCCCTGGCGTAATTAAAATTTGCGACACTAAACAATTAGTTTTTGAATAATTTACTATAGAAAAGGCAATCCCTGGCGTAATTATAATTTGCGACAGTAAAAAATTATTTTTTGAATAATTTACTATAGAAAAGGCAATCCCTGGCGTAATTATAATTTGCGACAGTAAAAAATTATTTTTTGAATAATTTACTATAGAAAAGGCAATCCCTGGCGTAGTTAAAATTTGAGACAGTAAAAAATGAATTTTTGAATAATTTACTATAGAAAGGGCAATCCCTGGCGTAATTATAATTTTAGACAGTAAAAAATTATTTTTTGAATAATTTACTATAGAAAAGGCAATCCCTGGCGTATGTAAAATTTGTGACAGAAAAAATTATTTTTTGAATAATTTACTATAGAAAAGGCAATCCCTGGCGTAATTAAAATTTGCGACACTAAACAATTATTTTTTGCAAAATTTACTATAGAAAAGGCAATCCCTGGCGTAATTAAAATTTGCGACAGTAAAAAATTATTTTTTGCAAAACTTACTATAGAAAAGGCAATCCCTGGCGTAATTAAAATTTGAGACAGTAAAAAATGAATTTTTTAATAATTTACTATAGAAAAGGCAATCCCTGGCGTAATTAAAATTTGAGACAGTAAAAAATGAATTTTTGAATAATTTACTATAGAAAAGGCAATCCCTGGCGTAATTCAAATTTGTGACAGAAGAAATGAATTTTTGAATAATTTACTATAGAAAAGGCAATCTCTGGCGTAATTAAAATTTGCGACACTAAGCAATTATTTTTTGCAAAATTTACTATAGAAAAGGCAATCCCTGGCGTAATTAAAATTTGAGACAGTAAAAAATGAATTTTTGAATTATTTACTATAGAAAAGGCAATCCCTGGCGTAATTAAAATTTGCGACACTAAACAATTAGTTTTTGAATAATTTACTATAGAAAAGGCAATCCCTGGCGTAATTATAATTTGCGACAGTAAAAAATTATTTTTTGAATAATTTACTATAGAAAAGGCAATCCCTGGCGTAATTATAATTTGCGACAGTAAAAAATTATTTTTTGAATAATTTACTATAGAAAAGGCAATCCCTGGCGTAGTTAAAATTTGAGACAGTAAAAAATGAATTTTTGAATAATTACTATAGAAAGGGCAATCCCTGGCGTAATTATAATTTGAGACAGTAAAAAATTATTTTTTGAATAATTTACTATAGAAAAGGCAATCCCTGGCGTATGTAAAATTTGTGACAGAAAAAATTATTTTTTGAATAATTTACTATAGAAAAGGCAATCCCTGGCGTAATTAAAATTTGCGACAGTAAAAAATTAATTTTTTGCAAAATTTACTATAGAAAAGGCAATCCCTGGCGTAATTAAAATTTGTGACAGAAAAAATTATTTTTTGAATAATTTACTATACAAAAGGCAATCCCTGGCGTATTTAAAATTTGCAACAGTAAAAAATTATTTTTTGAATAATTTACTATAGAAAAGGCAATCCCTGGCGTAATTATAATTTGCGACAGTATAAAATTATTTTTTGAATAATTTACTATAGAAAAGGCAATGCCTGGCGTAATTAAATTTTGCGACACTAAACAATTTGTTTTTGAATAATTTACTATATTAAAGGCAATCCCTGGTGTAATTAAAATTTGAGACAGTAAAAAATGAATTTTTGAATAATTTACTATAGAAAAGGCAATCCCTGGCGTAATTAAAATTTGCGACACCAAACAATTATTTTTTGCAAAATTTACTATAGAAAAGGCAATCCCTGGCGTAATTGAAATTTGAGACAGTAAACAATGAATTTTTGAATAATTTACTATACAAAAGGCAATCCCTGGCGTAATTAAAATTTGCGACAGTAAAAAATTATTTTTTGCAAAATTTACTATAGAAAAGGCAATCCCTGGCGTAATTAAAATTTGAGACAGTAAAAAATTATTTTTTGAATAATTTACTATACAAAAGGCAATCCCTGGCGTATTTAAAATTTGCAACAGTAAAAAATTATTTTTTGAATAATTTACTATAGAAAAGGCAATCCCTGGCGTAATTATAATTTGCGACAATATAAAATTATTTTTTGAATAATTTACTATAGAAAAGGCAATGCCTGGCGTAATTAAATTTTGCGACACTAAACAATTAGTTTTTGATTAATTTACTATAGAAAAGGCAATCCCTGGCGTAATTAAAATTTGAGACAGTAAAAAATGAATTTTTGAATAATTTACTATAGAAAAGGCAATCCCTGGCGTAATTAAAATTTGCGACACTAAACAATTATTTTTTGCAAAATTTACTATAGAAAAGGCAATCCCTGGCGTAATTAAAATTTGAGACAGTAAACAATGAATTTTTGAATAATTTACTATACAAAAGGCAATCCCTGGCGTATTTAAAATTTGCAACAGTAAAAAATTATTTTTTGAATAATTTACTATAGAAAAGGCAATCCCTGGCGTAATTATAATTTGCGACAGTAAAAAATTATTTTTTGAATATTTTACTATAGAAAAGGCAATACCTGGCGTAATTATAATTTGCGACAGTAAAAAATTATTTTTTGAATAATTTACTATAGAAAAGGCAATCCCTGGCGTAGTTAAAATTTGAGACAGTAAAAAATGAATTTTTGCAAAACTTACTATAGAAAAGGCAATCCCTGGCGTAATTAAAATTTGAGACAGTAAAAAATGAATTTTTGAATAATTTACTATAGAAAAGGCAATCCCTGGCGTAATTAAAATTTGAGACAGTAAAAAATGAATTTTTGAATAATTTACTATAGAAAAGGCAATCCCTGGCGTAATTAAAATTTGTGACAGAAAAAATGAATTTTTGAATAATTTACTATAGAAAAGGCAATCCCTGGCGTAATTAAAATTTGCGACACTAAACAATTATTTTTTGCAAAATTTACTATAGAAAAGGCAATCTCTGGCGTAATTAAAATTTGAGACAGTAAAAAATGAATTTTTGAATAATTTACTATAGAAAAGGCAATCCCTGGCGTAATTAAAATTTGCGACAGTAAAAAATGAATTTCTGAATAATTTACTATACAAAAGGCAATCCCTGGCGTATTTAAAATTTGCAACAGTAAAAAATATTTTTTTGCAAAATTTACTATAGAAAAGGCAATCTATGGCGTAATTAAAATTTGAGACAGTAAAAAATGAATTTTTGAATAATTTACTATAGAAAAGGCAATCCCTGGCGTAATTAAAATTTGCGACAGTATAAAATTATTTTTTGAATAATTTACTATAGAAAAGGCAATCCCTGGCGTATTTAAAATTTGAGACAGTAAAAAATGAATTTTTGAATAATTTACTATAGAAAAGGCAATCCCTGGCGTAATTAAAATTTGCGACAGTAAAAAATTATTTTTTGAATAATTTACTATAGAAAAGGCAATCCCTGGCGTATTTAAAATTTGCAACAGTAAAAAATTATTTTTTGCAACATTTACTATAGAAAAGGCAATCCCTGGCGTAATTAAAATTTGCGACAGTAAAAAATTAGTTTTTGCAAAATTTACTATAGAAAAGGCAATCCCTGGCGTATTTAAAATTTGCGACAGTATAAAATTATTTTTTGAATAATTTACTATAGAAAAGGCAATCCCTGGCGTAATTAAAATTTGAGACAGTAAAAAATGAATTTTTGAATAATTTACTATAGAAAAGGCAATCCCTGGCGTATTTAAAATTTGCAACAGTAAAAAATTAGTTTTTGAATAATTTACTAAAGAAAAGGCAATCCCTGGCGTATTTAAAATTTGCGACAGTATAAAATTATTTTTTGAATAATTTACTATAGAAAAGGCAATCCCTGGCGTAATTAAAATTTGAGACAGTAAAAAATGAATTTTTGAATAATTTACTATAGAAAAGGCAATCCCTGGCGTAATTAAAATTTGCGACAGAAAAAAATTAATTTTTGAATAATTTACTATAGAAAAGGCAATCCCTGGCGTAATTAAAATTTGCGACACTAAACAATTATTTTTTGCAAAATTTACTATAGAAAAGGCAATCCCTGGCGTATTTAAAATTTGCAACAGTAAAAAATTAGTTTTTGAATAATTTACTAAAGAAAAGGCAATCCCTGGCGTAATTATAATTTGCGACAGTATTAAAATTATTTTTTGAATAATTTACTATAGAAAAGGCAATCCCTGGCGTAATTAAAATTTGCGACACTAAAAAATTATTTTTTGCAAAATTTACTATAGAAAAGGCAATCCCTGGCGTAATTAAAATTTGAGACAGTAAACAATGAATTTTTGAATAATTTACTATAGAAAAGGCAATCCCTGGCGTAATTAAAATTTGCGACAGTAAAAAATTATTTTTTGCAAAATTTACTATAGAAAAGGCAATCCCTGGCGTAATTAAAATTTGAGACAGTAAAAAATAATTTTTTGAATAATTTACTATAGAAAAGGCAATCGCTGGCGTAATTAAAATTTGAGACAGTAAAAAATGAATTTTTGAATAATTTACTATAGAAAAGGCAATCCCTGGCGTAGTTAAAATTTGAGACAGTAAAAAATGAATTTTTGAATCATTTACTATAGAAAAGGCAATCCCTGGCGTAATTATAATTTGAGACAGTAACAAATTATTTTTTGAATAATTTACTATAGAAAAGGCAATCCCTGGCGTATGTAAAATTTGTGACAGAAAAAATTATTTTTTGAATAATTTACTATAGAAAAGGCAATCCCTGGCGTATTTAAAATTTGCAACAGTAAAAAATTAGTTTTTGAATAATTTACAATAGAAAAGGCAATCCCTGGCGTAATTAAAATTTGTGACAGAAAAAATTATTTTTTGAATAATTTACTATACAAAAGGCAATCCCTGGCGTATTTAAAATTTGCAACAGTAAAAAATTATTTTTTGAATAATTTACTATAGAAAAGGCAATCCCTGGCGTAATTATAATTTGCGACAGTATAAAATTATTTTTTGAATAATTTACTATAGAAAAGGCAATGCCTGGCGTAATTAAATTTTGCGACACTAAACAATTAGTTTTTGAATAATTTACTATAGAAAAGGCAATCCCTGGCGTAATTAAAATTTGAGACAGTAAAAAATGAATTTTTGAATAATTTACTATAGAAAAGGCAATCCCTGGCGTAATTAAAATTTGCGACACTAAACAAATATTTTTTGCAAAATTTACTATAGAAAAGGCAATCCCTGGCGTAATTAAAATTTGAGACAGTAAACAATGAATTTTTGAATAATTTACTATAGAAAAGGCAATCCCTGGCGTAAATAAAATTTGCGACAGTAAAAAATTATTTTTTGCAAAATTTACTATAGAAAAGGCAATCCCTGGCGTAATTAAAATTTGAGACAGTAAAAAATGAATTTTTGAATAATTTACTATAGAAAAGGCAATCCCTGGCGTAATTAAAATTTGAGACAGTAAAAAATGAATTTTTGAATAATTTACTAGAGAAAAGGCAATCCCTGGCGTAATTAAAATTTGTGACAGAAAAAAATTATTTTTTGAATAATTTACTATACAAAAGGCAATCCCTGGCGTATTTAAAATTTGCAACAGTAAAAAATTATTTTTTGAATAATTTACTATAGAAAAGGCAATCCCTGGCGTAATTATAATTTGCGACAGTATAAAATTATTTTTTGAATAATTTACTATAGAAAAGGCAATACCTGGCGTAATTAAAATTTGCGACATTAAAAAATTATTTTTTGCAAAATTTACTATAGAAAAGGCAATCCCTGGCGTAATTAAAATTTGTGACAGAAAAAATTATTTTTTGAATAATTTACTATAGAAAAGGCAATCCCTGGCGTAATTAAAATTTGAGACAGTAAAAAATGAATTTTTGAATAATTTACTATAGAAAAGGCAATCCCTGGCGTAATTATAATTTGCGACAGTAAAAAATTATTATTTGAATAATTTACTATAGAAAAGGCAATCCCTGGCGTAATTAAAATTTGCGACAGTAAAAAATTATTTTTTGCAAAATTTACTATAGAAAAGGCAATCCCTGGCGTAATTAAAATTTGCGACAGAAAAAAATTAATTTTTCAATAATTTACTATAGAAAAGGCAATCCCTGGCGTAATTAAAATTTGCGACAGTATAAAATTATTTTTTGAATAATTTACTATAGAAAAGGCAATCCCTGGCGTAATTATAATTTGCGACAGTAAAAAATTATTTTTTGAATAATTTACTATAGAAAAGGCAATCCCTGGCGTAATTATAATTTGCGACAGTAAAAAATTATTTTTTGAATAATTTACTATAGAAAAGGCAATCCCTGGCGTAATTATAATTTGCGACAGTAAAAAATTATTTTTTGAATAATTTACTATAGAAAAGGCAATCCCTGGCGTAATTAAAATTTGCGACAGAAAAAAATTATTTTTTGAATAATTTACTATACAAAAGGCAATCCCTGGCGTATTTAAAATTTGCAACAGTAAAAAATTATTTTTTGCAACATTTACTATAGAAAAGGCAATCCCTGGCGTAATTAAAATTTGCGACAGTAAAAAATTAGTTTTTGCAAAATTTACTATAGAAAAGGCCATCCCTGGCGTATTTAAAATTTGCGACAGTATAAAATTATTTTTTGAATAATTTACTATAGAAAAGGCAATCCCTGGCGTAATTAAAATTTGCGACACTAAACAATTAGTTTTTGAATAATTTACTATAGAAAAGGCAATCCCTGGCGTAATTAAAATTTAAGACAGTAAAAAATGAATTTTTGAATAATTTACTATAGAAAAGGCAATCCCTGGCGTAATTAAAATTTGCGACAGTAAAAAATAGAATTTTTGAATAATTTACTATACAAAACGCAATCCCTGGCGTATTTAAAATTTGCAACAGTAAAAAATAATTTTTTGCAAAATTTACTATAGAAAAGGCAATCTATGGCGTAATTAAAATTTGAGACAGTAAAAAATGAATTTTTGAATAATTTACTATAGAAAAGGCAATCCCTGGGGTAATTAAAATGTGCGACAGTAAAAAATTATTTTTTGCAAAATTTACTATAGAAAAGGCAATCCCTGGCGTAATTAAAATTTGAGACAGTAAAAAATGAATTTTTGAATAATTTACTATAGAAAAGGCAATCCCTGGCGTAATTAAAATTTGAGACAGTAAAAAATGAATTTTTGAATAATTTACTATAGAAAAGGCAATCCCTGGCGTAATTAAAATTTGTGACAGAAAAAAATTATTTTTTGAATAATTTACTATACAAAAGGCAATCCCTGGCGTATTTAAAATTTGCAACAGTAAAAAATTATTTTTTGAATAATTTACTATAGCAAAGGCAATCCCTGGCGTAATTATAATTTGCGACAGTATAAAATTATTTTTTGAATAATTTACTATAGAAAAGGCAATCCCTGGCGTAATTAAAATTTGCGACACTAAACAATTATTTTTTGCAAAATTTACTATAGAAAAGGCAATCCCTGGCGTAATTAAAATTTGAGACAGCAAAAAATGAATTTTTGAATAATTTACTATAGAAAAGGCAATCCCAGGCGAAATTAAAATTTGCGACAGTAAAAAATTAATTTTTGCAAAATTTACTATAGAAAAGGCAATCCCTGGCGTAATTAAAATTTGTGACAGAAAAAATTATTTTTTGAATAATTTACTATAGAAAAGGCAATCCCTGGCGTATTTAAAATTTGCAACAGTAAAAAATTATTTTTTGAATAATTTACTATAGAAAAGGCAATCCCTGGCGTAATTATAATTTGCGACAGTATAAAATTATTTTTTGAATAATTTACTATAGAAAAGGCAATCCCTGGCGTAATTAAAATTTGCGACACTAAAAAATTATTTTTTGCAAAATTTACTATAGAAAAGGCAATTCCTGGCGTAATTAAAATTTGAGACAGTAAACAATGAATTTTTGAATAATTTACTATAGAAAAGGCAATCCCTGGCGTAATTAGAATTTGCGATAGTAAAAAATTATTTTTTGCAAAATTTGCTATAGAAAAGGCAATCCCTGGCGTAATTAAAATTTGAGACAGTAAAAAATTATTTTTTGAATAATTTACTATAGAAAAGGCAATCCCTGGCGTAATTAAAATTTGCGACACTAAACAATTAGTTTTTGAATAATATACTATAGAAAAGGCAATCCCTGGCGTAATTATAATTTGCGAAAGTAAAAAATTATTTTTTGAATAATTTACTATAGAAAAGGCAATCCCTGGCGTAATTATAATTTGCGACAGTAAAAAATTATTTTTTGAATAATTTACTATAGAAAGGCAATCCCTGGCGTAGTTAAAATTTGAGACAGTAAAAAATGAATTTTTGAATAATTTACTATAGAAAAGGCAATCCCTGGCGTAATTATATTTGCGACATTAAAAAAATTATTTTTTGCAAAATTTACTATAGAAAAGGCAATCCCTGGCGTAATTAAAATTTGTGACAGAAAAAATTATTTTTTGAATAATTTACTATAGAAAAGGCAATCCCTGGCGTAATTAAAATTTGAGACAGTAAAAAATGAATTTTTGAATAATTTACTATAGAAAAGGCAATCCCTGGCGTAATTAAAATTCGAGACAGTAAAAAATGAATTTTTGAATAATTTACTATAGAATAGGCAATCCCTGGCGTAATTATAATTTGCGACAGTAAAAAATTATTTTTTGAATAATTTACTATAGAAAAGGCAATCCCTGGCGTAATTATAATTTGCGACAGTAAAAAATTATTTTTTGAATAATTTACTTTTTCAATAATTTACTATAGAAAGGCAATCCCTGGCGTAATTAAAATTTGCGACAGTATAAAATTATTTTTTTGAATAATTTACTATAGAAAAGGCAATCCCTGGCGTAATTATAATTTGCGACAGTAAAAAATTATTTTTTGAATAATTTACTATAGAAAAGGCAATCCCTGGCGTAATTATAATTTGCGACAGTAAAAAATTATTTTTTGAATAATTTACTATAGAAAAGGCAATCCCTGCGTAATTATAATTTGCGACAGTAAAAATTATTTTTTGAATAATTTACTATAGAAAAGGCAATCCCTGGCGTAATTAAAATTTGCGACAGAAAAAAATTATTTTTGAATAATTTACTATACAAAAGGCAATCCTGGCGTATTTAAAATTTGCAACAGTAAAAAATTATTTTTTGCAACATTTACTATAGAAAAGGCAATCCCTGGCGTAATTAAAATTTGCGACAGTAAAAAATTAGTTTTGCAAAATTTACTATAGAAAAGGCCATCCCTGGCGTATTTAAAATTTGCGACAGTATAAAATTATTTTTTGAATAATTTACTATAGAAAAGGCAATCCCTGGCGTAATTAAAATTTGCGACACTAAACAATTAGTTTTTGAATAATTTACTATAGAAAAGGCAATCCCTGGCGTAATTAAAATTTAAGACAGTAAAAAATGAATTTTTGAATAATTTACTATAGAAAAGGCAATCCCTGGCGTAATTAAAATTTGCGACAGTAAAAAATAGAATTTTTGAATAATTTACTATACAAAACGCCAATCCCTGGCGTATTTAAAATTTGCAACAGTAAAAAATAATTTTTTGCAAAATTTACTATAGAAAAGGCAATCTATGGCGTAATTAAAATTTGAGACAGTAAAAAATGAATTTTTGAATAATTTACTATAGAAAAGGCAATCCCTGGGGTAATTAAAATGTGCGACAGTAAAAAATTATTTTTTGCAAAATTTACTATAGAAAAGGCAATCCCTGGCGTAATTAAAATTTGAGACAGTAAAAAATGAATTTTTGAATAATTTACTATAGAAAAGGCAATCCCTGGCGTAATTAAAATTTGAGACAGTAAAAAATGAATTTTTGAATAATTTACTATAGAAAAGGCAATCCCTGGCGTAATTAAAATTTGTGACAGAAAAAAATTATTTTTTGAATAATTTACTATACAAAAGGCAATCCCTGGCGTATTTAAAATTTGCAACAGTAAAAAATTATTTTTTGAATAATTTACTATAGCAAAGGCAATCCCTGGCGTAATTATAATTTGCGACAGTATAAAATTATTTTTTGAATAATTTACTATAGAAAAGGCAATCCCTGGCGTAATTAAAATTTGCGACACTAAACAATTATTTTTTGCAAAATTTACTATAGAAAAGGCAATCCCTGGCGTAATTAAAATTTGAGACAGCAAAAAATGAATTTTTGAATAATTTACTATAGAAAAGGCAAATCCCAGGCGAAATTAAAATTTGCGACAGTAAAAAATTAATTTTTGCAAAATTTACTATGGAAAAGGCAATCCCTGGCGTAATTAAAATTTGTGACAGAAAAAATTATTTTTTGAATAATTTACTATAGAAAAGGCAATCCCTGGCGTATTTAAAATTTGCAACAGTAAAAAATTATTTTTTGAATAATTTACTATAGAAAAAGGCAATCCCTGCGTAATTATAATTTGCGACAGTATAAAATTATTTTTTGAATAATTTACTATAGAAAAGGCAATCCCTGGCGTAATTAAAATTTGCGACACTAAAAAATTATTTTTTTGCAAAATTTACTATAGAAAAGGCAATTCCTGGCGTAATTAAAATTTGAGACAGTAAACAATGAATTTTTGAATAATTTACTATAGAAAAGGCAATCCCTGGCGTAATTAGAATTTGCGATAGTAAAAAATTATTTTTTGCAAAATTTGCTATAGAAAAGGCAATCCCTGGCGTAATTAAAATTTGAGACAGTAAAAAATTATTTTTTGAATAATTTACTATAGAAAAGGCAATCCCTGGCGTAATTAAAATTTGCGACACTAAACAATTAGTTTTTGAATAATATACTATAGAAAAGGCAATCCCTGGCGTAATTATAATTTGCGAAAGTAAAAAATTATTTTTTGAATAATTTACTATAGAAAAGGCAATCCCTGGCGTAATTATAATTTGCGACAGTAAAAAATTATTTTTTGAATAATTTACTATAGAAAAGGCAATCCCTGGCGTAGTTAAAATTTGAGACAGTAAAAAATGAATTTTTGAATAATTTACTATAGAAAAGGCAATCCCTGGCGTAATTATAATTTGAGACAGTAAAAAATTATTTTTTAAATAATTTACTATAGAAAAGGGCAATCCCTGGCGTATGTAAAATTTGTGACAGAAAAAATTATTTTTTGAATAATTTACTATAGAAAAGGCAATCCCTGGCGTAATTAAAATTTGCGACACTAAACAATTATTTTTTGCAAAATTTACTATAGAAAAGGCAATCCCTGGCGTAATTAAAAATTCGAGACAGTAAAAAATGAATTTTTGAATAATTTACTATAGAATAGGCAATCCCTGGCGTAATTATAATTTGCGACAGTAAAAAATTATTTTTTGAATAATTTACTATAGAAAAGGCAATCCCTGGCGTAATTATAATTTGCGACAGTAAAAAATTATTTTTTGAATAATTTACTATAGAAAAGGCAATCCCTGGCGTAATTATAATTTGCGACAGTAAAAAATTATTTTTTGAATAATTTACTATAGAAAAGGCAATCCCTGGCGTAATTAAAATTTGCGACAGAAAAAAATTATTTTTTAAATAATTTACTATACAAAAGGCAATCCCTGGCGTATTTAAAATTTGCAACAGTAAAAAATTATTTTTTGCAACATTTACTATAGAAAAGGCAATCCCTGGCGTAATTAAATTTGCGACAGTAAAAATTAGTTTTTGCAAAATTTACTATAGAAAAGGCAATCCCTGGCGTATTTAAAATTTGCGACAGTATAAAATTATTTTTTGAATAATTTACTATAGAAAAGGCAATCCCTGGCGTAATTAAAATTTGCGACAATAAACAATTAGTTTTTGAATAATTTACTATAGAAAAGGCATCCCTGGCGTAATTAAAATTTGAGACAGTAAAAATGAATTTTTGAATAATTTACTATAGAAATGGCAATCCCTGGCGTAATTAAAATTTGCGACAGTAAAAAATGAATTTTTGAATAATTTACTATACAAAAGGCAATCCCTGGCGTATTTAAAATTTGCAACAGTAAAAAATATTTTTTTGCAAAATTTACTATAGAAAAGGCAATCTATGGCGTAATTAAAATTTGAGACAGTAAAAAATGAATTTTTGAATAATTTACTATAGAAAAGGCAATCCCTGGCGTATTTAAAATTTGCGACAGTATAAAATTATTTTTTGAATAATTTACTATAGAAAAGGCAATCCCTGGCGTAGTTAAAATTTGAGACAGTAAAAAATGAATTTTTGAATAATTTACTATAGAAAAGGCAATCCCTGGCGTAATTAAAATTTGCGACAGAAAAAATTAATTTTTGAATAATTTACTATAGAAAAGGCAATCCCTGGCGTAATTAAAATTGCGAGAGAAAAAATTAATTTTTGAATAATTTACTATAGAAAAGGCAATCCCTGGCGTAATTATAATTTGCGACAGTAAAAAATTATTTTTTGAATAATTTACTATAGAAAAGGCAATCCCTGGCGTAATTATAATTTGCGACACTAAACAATTATTTTTTGAATAATTTACTATAGAAAAGGCAATCCCTGGCGTAATTAAAATTTGCGACAGAAAAAAATTATTTTTTGAATAATTTACTATACAAAAGGCAATCCCTGGCGTATTTAAAATTTGCAACAGTAAAAAATTATTTTTTGCAACATTTACTAAAGAAAAGGCAATCCCTGGCGTAATTAAAAATTTGCGACAGTAAAAAATTAGTTTTTGCAAAATTTACTATAGAAAAGGCAATCCCTGGCGTATTTAAAATTTGCGACAGTATAAAATTATTTTTTGAATAATTTACTATAGAAAAGGCAATCCCTGGCGTAATTAAAATTTGCGACACTAAACAATTAGTTTTTGAATAATTTACTATAGAAAAGGCAATCCCTGGCGTAATTAAAATTTGAGACAGTAAAAATGAATTTTTGAATAATTTACTATAGAAAAGGCAATCCCTGGCGTAATTAAAATTTGCGACAGTAAAAAATGAATTTTTGAATAATTTACTATACAAAAGGCAATCCCTGGCGTATTTAAAATTGCAACAGTAAAAAATAATTTTTGCAAAATTTACTATAGAAAAGGCAATCTATGGCGTAATTAAAATTTGAGACAGTAAAAAATGAATTTTTGAATAATTTACTATAGAAAAGGCAATCCCTGGCGTATTTAAAATTTGCGACAGTATAAAATTATTTTTTGAATAATTTACTATAGAAAAGGCAATCCCTGGCGTAATTAAAATTTGAGACAGTAAAAAATGAATTTTTGAATAATTTACTATAGAAAAGGCAATCCTGGCGTAATTAAAATTTGAGACAGTAAAAAATGAATTTTTGAATAATTTACTATAGAAAAGGCAATACCTGCGTAATTAAATTTGCGACACTAAACAATTATTTTTTGCAAAATTTACTATAGAAAAGGCAAACCCTGGCGTAATTAAAATTTGTGACAGTAAAAAATGAATTTTTGAATAATTTACTATAGAAAAGGCAATCCCTGGCGTAATTAAAATTTGCGACAGTATAAAATTATTTTTGAATAATTTACTATAGAAAAGGCAATCCCTGGCGTAATTAAAATTTGAGACAGTAAAAAATGAATTTTTGAATAATTTACTATAGAAAAGGCAACCCCTGGCGTAATTAAAATTTATGACAGTAAAAAATGAATTTTTGAATAATTTACTATACAAAAGGCAATCCCTGGTGTATTTAAAATTTGCAACAGTAAAAAATTATTTTTTGCAAAATTTACTATAGAAAAGGCAATCCCTGGCGTAATTAAAATTTGAGACAGTAAAAAATGAATTTTTGAATAATTTACTATAGAAAAGGCAATCTCTGGCGTAATTAAGATTTGCGACAGTATAAAATTATTTTTTGAATAATTTACTATAGAAAAGGCAATCCCTGGCGTAATTAAAATTTGCGACACTAAACAATTATTTTTTGCAAAATTTACTATAGAAAAGGCAATGCCTGGCGTAATTAAAATTTGCGACAGTATAAAATTATTTTTGAATAATTTACTATAGAAAAGGCAATCCCTGGCGTAATTAAAATTTGAGACAGTAAAAAATGAATTTTTGAATAATTTACTATAGAAAAGGCAATCCCTGGCGTAATCAAAATTTGCGACAGTATAAAAATTATTTTTTGAATAATTTACTATAGAAAAGGCAATCCCTGGCGTAATTAAAATTTGCGACAGAAAAAAATTAATTTTTGAATAATTTACTATACAAAAGGCAATCCCTGGCGTAATTAAAATTTGAGACAGTAAAAAATGAATTTTTGAATAATTTACTATAGAAAAGGCAATCCCTGGTGTAATTAAAATTTGCAACACTAAACAATTATTTTTTGCAAAATTTACTATAGAAAAGGCAATTCCTGGCGTATTTAAAATTTGTGACAGTAAAAATGAATTTTTGAATAATTTACTATAGAAAAGGCAATCCCTGGGGTAATTTAAATTTGCGACACTAAACAATTATTTTTGCAAAATTTACTATAGAAAAGGCAATCCCTGGCGTAATTAAAATTTGAGACAGTAAAAAATGAATTTTTGAATAATTTACTAGAGAAAAGGCAATCCCTGGCGTAATTAAAATTTGCGACAGTATAAAATTATTTTTTGAGTAATTTACTATAGAAAAGGCAATCCCTGGCGTAATTAAAATTTGCGACACTAAACAATTATTTTTTGCAAAATTTACTATAGAAAAGGAAATCCCTGGCGTAATTAAAATTTGAGACAGTAAAAAATGAATTTTTGAATAATTTACTATAGAAAAGGCAATCCCTGGCGAAATTAAAATTTGCGACACTAAACAATTATTTTTTGCAAAATTTACTATAGAAAAGGCAATCCCTGGCGTAATTAATATTTGAGACAGTAAAAAATGAATTTTTGAATAATTTACTATAGAAAAGGCAATCCCTGGCGTAATTAAAATTTGCGACACTAAACAATTATTTTTTGCAAAATTTACTATAGAAAAGGCAATCCCTGGCGTAATTAAAATTTGAGACAGTAAAAAATTATTTTTTGAATAATTTACTATAGAAATGGCAATCCCTGGCGTAATTAAAATTTGCGACACTAAACAATTATTTTTTGCAAAATTTACTATACAAAAGGCAATCCCTGGCGTAATTAATATTTGAGACAGTAAAAAATGAATTTTTGAATAATTTACTATAGAAAAGGCAATCCCTGGCGTAATTAAAATTTGCGACACTAAACAATTATTTTTTGCAAAATTTACTATAGAAAAGGCAATCCCTGGCGTAATTAAAATTTGAGACAGTAAAAAATTATTTTTTGAATAATTTACTATAGAAATGGCAATCCCTCGCGTAATTATAATTTGCGACAGTAAAAAATTATTTTTTCAATAATTTACTATAGAAAAGGCAATCCCTGGCGTAATTATAATTTGCGACAGTAAAAAATGAATTTTTGAATAATTTACTATAGAAAAGGCAATCCCTGGCGTAATTATAATTTGAGACAGTAAAAAATTATTTTTTGAATAATTTACTATAGAAATGGCAATCCCTGGCGTAATTATAATTTGCGACAGTAAAAAATTATTTTTTGCAAAATTTACTATAGAAAAGGCAATCCCTGGCGTAATTAAAATTTGTGACACTAAACAATTATTTTTTGAATAATTTACTATAGAAAAGGCAATCCCTGGCGTAATCAAAATTTGCGACACTAAACAATTAGTTTTTGAAAAATTTACTATAGAAAGGCAATCCCTGGCGTAATTAAAATTTGAGACAGTAAAAAATGAATTTTTGAATAATTTACTATAGAAAAGGCAATCCCTGGCGTAATTATAATTTGCGACAGTAAAAAATTATTTTTTGAATAATTTACTATAGAAAAGGCAATCCCTAGCGTAATTATAATTTGCGACACTAAACAATTATTTTTTGCAAAATTTACTATAGAAAAGGCAATCCCTGGCGTAATTAAAATTTGAGACAGTAAAAAATTATTTTTTGAATAATTTACTATAGAAATGGCAATCCCTGGCGAAATTATAATTTGCGACAGTAAAAAATTATTTTTTGCAAAATTTACTATAGAAAAGGCAATCTCTGGCGTAATTAAAATTTGTGACACTAAACAATTATTTTTTGAATAATTTACTATAGAAAAGGCAATCCCTGGCGTAATTAAAATTTGCGACACTAAACAATTAGTTTTTGCAAAATTTACTATAGAAAAGGCAATCCCTGGCGTAATTAAAATTTGAGACAGTAAAAAATGAATTTTTGAATAATTTACTATAGAAAAGGCAATCCCTGGCGTAATTATAATTTGCGACAGTAAAAAATTATTTTTTGAATAATTTACTATAGAAAAGGCAATCCCTGGCGTAATTATAATTTGCGACAGTAAAAAATTATTTTTTGAATAATTTACTATAGAAAAGGCAATCCCTGGCGTAATTAAAATTTGCGACACTAAACAATTATTTTTTGCAAAATTTACTATAGAAAAGGCAATCCCTGGCGTAATTAAAATTTGAGACAGTAAAAAATGAATTTTTGAATAATTTACTATAGAAATGGCAATCCCTGGCGTAATTAAAATTTGCGACACTAAACAATTATTTTTTGCAAAATTTACTATAGAAAAGGCAATCCCTGGCGTAATTAAAATTTGAGACAATGAAAAATTATTTTTTGAATAATTTACTATAGAAATGGCAATCCCTGGCGTAATTAAAATTTGCGACACTAAACAATTTTTTTTTGCAAAATTTACTATAGAAAAGGCAATCCCTGGCGTAATTAATATTTGAGACAGTAAAAAATGAATTTTTGAATAATTTACTATAGAAAAGGCAATCCCTGGCGTAATTAAAATTTGCGACACTAAACAATTATTTTTTGCAAAATTTACTATAGAAAAGGCAATCCCTGGCGAAATTAAAATTTGAGACAGTAAAAAATTATTTTTTGAATAATTTACTATAGAAATGGCAATCCCTGGCGTAATTATAATTTGCGACAGTAAAAAATTATTTTTTCAATAATTTACTATAGAAAAGGCATTCCCTGGCGTAATTATAATTTGCGACAGTAAAAAATGAATTTTTGAATAATTTACTATAGAAAAGGCAATCCCTGGCGTAATTATAATTTGCGACAGTAAAAAATTATTTTTTGAATAATTTACTATAGAAAAGGCAATCCCTGGCGTAATTAAAATTTGCGACACTAAACAATTATTTTTTGCAAAATTTACTATAGAAAAGGCAATCCCTGGCGTAATTAAAATTTGAGACAGTAAAAAATGAATTTTTGAATAATTTACTATAGAAATGGCAATCCCTGGCGTAATTATAATTTGCGACAGTAAAAAATTATTTTTTGAATAATTTACTATAGAAAAGGCAATCCCTGGCGTAATTATAATTTGCGACAGTAAAAAATTATTTTTTGAATAATTTACTATAGAAAAGGCAATCCCTGGCGTAATTATAATTTGCGACAATAAAAAATTATTTTTTGAATAATTTACTATAGAAAAGGCAATCCCTGGCGTAATTAAAATTTGCGACAGTAAAAAATTATATTTTGAATAATTTACTATAGAAAAGGCAATCCCTGGCGTAATTAAAATTTGAGACAGTAAAAAATTATTTTTTGAATAATTTACTATAGAAATGGCAATCCCTGGCGTAATTATAATTTGCGACAGTAAAAAATTATTTTTTTCAATAATTTACTATAGAAAAGGCAATCCCTGGCGTAATTATAATTTGCGACAGTAAAAAATTAATTTTTGAATAATTTACTATAGAAAAGGCAATCCCTGGCCTAATTATAATTTGCGACAGTAAAAAATTATTTTTTGAATAATTTACTATAGAAAAGGCAATCCCTGGCGTAATTAAAATTTGCGACACTAAACAATTATTTTTTGAATAATTTACTATAGAAAAGGCAATCCCTGGCGTAATTAAATTTTGCGACACTAAACAATTAGTTTTTGAATAATTTACTATAGGAAAGGCAATCCCTGGCGTAATTAAAATTTGAGACAGTAAAAAATGATTTTTGAATAATTTACTATAGAAAAGGCAATCCCTGGCGTAATTAAAATTTGCGACAGTAAAAAATGAATTTTTGAATAATTTACTATACAAAAGGCAATCCCTGGCGTATTTAAAATTTGCAACAGCAAAAAATAGTTTTTTGCAAATTTTACTATAGAAAAGGCAATCTATGGCGTAATTAAAATTTGAGACAGTAAAAAATGAATTTTTGAATAATTTACTATAGAAAAGGCAATCGCTGGCGTATTTAAAATTTGCGACAGTATAAAATTATTTTTTGAATAATTTACTATAGAAAAGGCAATCCCTGGCGTAATTAAAATTTGAGACAGTAAAAAATTAATTTTTGAATAATTTACTATAGAAAAGGCAATCCCTGGCATAATTAAAATTTGCGACAGAAAAAAATTAATTTTTGAATAATTTACTATAGAAAAGGCAATCTCTGGCGTAATTAAAATTTGCGACAGAAAAAAATTAATTTTTGAATAATTTACTATAGAAAAGGCAATCCCTGGCGTAATTAAAATTTGAGACAGTAAAAAATGAATTTTTGAATAATTTACTATAGAAAAGGCAATCCCTGGCGTAATTAAAATTTGCGACACTAAACAATTATTTTTTGCAAAATTTACTATAGAAAAGGACAACCCTGGCGTAATTAAAATTTGTGACAGTAAAAAATGAATTTTTGAATAATTTACTATAGAAAAGGCAATCCCTGGCGTAATTAAAATTTGCGACAGTATAAAATTATTTTTTGAATAATTTACTATAGAAAAGGCAATCCCTGGCGTAATTAAAATTTGAGACAGTAAAAAATGAATTTTTGAATAATTTACTATAGAAAAGGCAACCCCTGGCGTAATTAAAATTTGCGACAGTAAAAAATGAATTTTTGAATAATTTACTATACAAAAGGGCAATCCCTGGCGTATTTAAAATTTGCAACAGTAAAAAATTATTTTTTGCAAAATTTACTTTAGAAAAGGCAATCCCTGGCGTAATTAAAATTTGAGACAGTAAAAAATGAATTTTTGAATAATTTACTATAGAAAAGGCAATCCTTGGCGTAATTAAAATTTGCGACAGTATAAAATTATTTTTTGAATAATTTACTATAGAAAAGGCAATCCCTGGCGTAATTAAAATTTGAGACAGTAAAAAATGAATTTTTGAATAATTTACTATAGAAAAGGCAATCCCTGGCGTAATTAAAATTTGCGACAGTATAAAATTAATTTTTGAATAATTTACTATAGAAAAGGAAATCCCTGGCGTAATTGAAATTTGAGACAGTAAAAAATGAATTTTTGAATAATTTACTATAGAAAAGGCAATCCCTGGCGTAATTAAAATTTGCGACAGTATAAAATTATTTTTTGAATAATTTACTATAGAAAAGGCAATCCCTGGCGTAGTTAAAATTTGCGACACTAAACAATTATTTTTTGCAAAATTTACTATAGAAAAGGCAATCCCTGGCGTAATTAAAATTTGAGACAGTAAAAAATGAATTTTTGAATAATTTACTATAGAAAAGGCAATCCCTGGCGTAATTAAAATTTGCGACACTAAACAATTATTTTTTGCAAAATTTACTATAGAAAAGGCAATCCCTGGCGTAATTAATATTTGAGACAGTAAAAAATGAATTTTTGAATAATTTACTATAGAAAAGGCAATCCCTGGCGTAATTAAAATTTGCGACACTAAACAATTATTTTTTGCAAAATTTACTATAGAAAAGGCAATCCCTGGCGTAATTAAAATTTGAGACAGTAAAAAATTATTTTTTGAATAATTTACTATAGAAATGGCAATCCCTGGCGTAATTATAATTTGCGACAGTAAAAAATTATTTTTTCAATAATTTACTATAGAAAAGGCAATCCCTGGCGTAATTGTAATTTGCGACAGTAAAAAATGAATTTTTGAATAATTTACTATAGAAAAGGCAATCCCTGGCGTAATTATAATTTGCGACAGTAAAAAATTATTTTTTGAATAATTTACTATAGAAAAGGCAATCCCTGGCGTAATTAAAATTTGCGACACTAAACAATTATTTTTTGCAAAATTTACTATAGAAAAGGCAATCGCTGGCGTAATTAAAATTTGCGACACTAAACAATTATTTTTTGCAAAATATACTATAGAAAAGGCAGTCCCTGCCGTAATTAAAATTTGGGACAGTAAAAAATGAATTTTTGAATAATTTACTATAGAAATGGCAATCCCTGGCGTAATTATAATTTGCGACAGTAAAAAATTATTTTTTGAATAATTTACTATAGAAAAGGCAATCCCTGGCGTAATTATAATTTGCGACAGTAAAAAATTATTTTTTGAATAATTTACTATAGAAAAGGCAACCCTGGCGTAATTATAATTTGCGACAGTAAAAAATTATTTTTTGAATAATTTACTATAGAAAAGGCAATCCCTGGCGTAATTAAAATTTGCGACAGTAAAAAATTATATTTTGAATAATTTACTATAGAAAAGGCAATCCCTGGCGTAATTAAAATTTGCGACAGTATAAAATTATTTTTTGAATAAATTACTATAGAAAAGGCAATCCCTGGCGTAATTAAAATTTGGGACAGTAAAAAATGAATTTTTGAATAATTTACTATAGAAATGGCAATCCCTGGCGTAATTATAATTTGCGACAGTAAAAAATTATTTTTTGAATAATTTACTATAGAAAGGGAAATCCCTGGCGTAATTAAAATTTGCGACAGTAAAAAATTATTTTTTGCAAAATTTACTATAGAAAAGGCACTCCCTGGCGTAATTAAAATTTGTGACACTAAACAATTATTTTTTGAATAATTTACTATAGAAAAGGCAATTCCTGGCGTAATTAAAATTTGAGACAGTAAAAAATGAATTTTTGAATAATTTACTATAGAAATGGCAATCCCTGGCGTAATTAAAATTTGCGACACTAAACAATTATTTTTTGCAAAATTTACTATAGAAAAGGCAATCCCTGGCGTAATTAAAATTTGAGACAGTAAAAAATGAATTTTTGAATAATTTACTATAGAAATGGCAATCCCTGGCGTAATTAAAATTTGCGACACTAAACAATTATTTTTTGCAAAATTTACTATAGAAAAGGCAATCCTTGGCGTAATTAAAATTTGAGACAGTAAAAAAATATTTTTTGAATAATTTACTATAGAAATGGCAATCCCTGGCGTAATTAAAATTTGCGACACTAAACAATTATTTTTTGCAAAATTTACTATAGAAAAGGCAATCCCTGGCGTAATTAATATTTGAGACAGTAAAAAATGAATTTTTGAATAATTTACTATAGAAAAGGCAATCCCTGGCGTAATTATAATTTGCGACAGTAAAAAATTATTTTTTGAATAATTTACTATAGAAAAAAGGCAATCCCTGGCGTAATTAAAATTTGCGACACTAAACAATTATTTTTTGCAAAATTTACTATAGAAAAGGCAATCCCTGGCGTAATTAAAATTTGAGACAGTAAAAAAGGAATTTTTGAATAATTTACTATAGAAATGGCAGTCCCTGGCGTAATTAAAATTTGCGACACTAAACAATTATTTTTTGCAAAATTTACTATAGAAAAGGCAATCCCTGGCGTAATTAAAATTTGAGACCGTAAAAAATTATTTTTTGAATAATTTACTATAGAAAGGGCAATCCCTGGCGTAATTAAAATTTGCGACACTAAACAATTATTTTTTGCAAAATTTACTATAGAAAAGGCAATCCCTGGCGTAATTAATATTTGATACAGTAAAAAATGAATTTTTGAATAATTTACTATAGAAAAGGCAATCCCCGGCGTAATTAAAATTTGCGACACTAAACAATTATTTTTTGCAAAATTTACTATAGAAAAGGCAATCCCTGGCGTAATTAAAATTTGAGACAGTAAAAAATTATTTTTTGAATAATTTACTATAGAAATGGCAATCCCTGGCGTAATTATAATTTGCGACAGTAAAAAATTATTTTTTCAATAATTTATTATAGAAAAGGCAATCCCTGGTGTAATTATAATTTGCGACAGTAAAAAATGAATTTTTGAATAATTTACTATAGAAAAGGTAATCCCTGGTGTAATTATAATTTGCGACAGTAAAAAATTATTTTTTGAATAATTTACTATAGAAAAGGCAATCCTGGCGTAATTAAAATTTGCCACACTAAACAATTATTTTTTGCAAAATATACTATAGAAAAGGCAATCCCTGGCGTAATTAAAATTTGGGACAGTAAAAAATGAATTTTTGAATAATTTACTATAGAAATGGCAATCCCTGGCGTAATTATAATTTGCGACAGTAAAAAATTATTTTTTGAATAATTTACTATAGAAAAGGCAATCCCTGGCGTAATTATAATTTGCGACAGTAAAAAATTATTTTTTGAATAATTTACTATAGAAAAGGCAATCCCTGGCGTAATTATAATTTGCGACAGTAAAAAATTATTTTTTGAATAATTTACTATAGAAAAGGCAATCCCTGGCGTAATTAAAATTTGCGACAGTAAAAAATTATATTTTGAATAATTTACTATAGAAAAGGCAATCCCTGGCGTAATTAAAATTTGCGACAGTATAAAACTATTTTTTGAATAATTTACTATAGAAAAGGCAATCCCTGGCGTAATTAAAATTTGGGACAGTAAAAAATGAATTTTTGAATAATTTACTATAGAAATGGCAATCCCTGGCGTAATTATAATTTGCGACAGTAAAAAATTATTTTTTGAATAATTTACTATAGAAAAGGAAATCCCTGGCGTAATTAAAATTTGCGACAGTAAAAAATTATTTTTTGCAAAATTTACTATAGAAAAGGCAATCCCTGGCGTAATTAAAATTTGTGACACTAAACAATTATTTTTTGAATAATTTACTATAGAAAAGGCAATCCCTGGCGTAATTAAAATTTGCGACACTAATCAATTATTTTTTGCAAAATTTACTATAGAAAAGGCAATCCCTGGCGTAGTTAAAATTTGAGACAGTAAAAAATGAATTTTTGAATAATTTACTATAGAAAAGGCAATCCCTGGCGTAATTAAAATTTGCGACACTAAACAATGAGTTTTTGCAAAATTTACTTTAGAAAAGGCAATCCCTGGCGTAATTAAATTTTGAGACAGTAAAAAATGAATTTTTGAATAATTTACTATAGAAAAGGCAATCCCTGGCGTAATTATAATTTGCGACAGTAAAAAATTATTTTTTGAATAATTTACTATAGAAAAGGCAATCCCTGGCGTAATTATAATTTGCGACAGTAAAAAATTATTTTTTGAATAATTTACTATAGAAAAGGCAATCCCTGGCGTAATTATAATTTGCGACAGTAAAAAATTATTTTTTGCAAAATTTACTATAGAAAAGGCAATCCCTGGCGTAGTTAAAATTTGAGACAGTAAAAAATGAATTTTTGAATAATTTACTATAGAAAAGGCAATCCCTGGCGTAATTAAAATTTGCGACACTAAACAATTAGTTTTTGCAAAATTTACTTTAGAAAAGGCAATCCCTGGCGTAATTAAATTTTGAGACAGTAAAAAATGAATTTTTGAATAATTTACTATAGAAAAGGCAATCCCTGGCGTAATTATAATTTGCGACAGTAAAAAATTATTTTTTGAATAATTTACTACAGAAAAGGCAATCCCTGGCGTAATTAAAATTTGCGACAGTATAAAATTATTTTTTGAATAATTTACTATAGAAAAGGCAATCCCTGGCGTAATTAAAATTTGCGACAGTATAAAATTATTTTTTGAATAATTTACTATAGAAAAGGCAATCCCTGGCGTAATTAAAATTTGCGACAGTAAAAAATTATTTTTTGCAAAATTTACTATAGAAAAGGCAATCCCTGGCGTAATTAAAATTTGCGACACAAAAAAATTAATTTTTGAATAATTTACTATAGAAAAGGCAATCCCTGGCGAAATTAAAATTTGCGACACTAAACAATTAGTTTTTGAATAATTTACTATAGAAAAGGCAATCCCTGGCGTAATTAAAATTTGAGACAGTAAAAAATGAATTTTTGAATAATTTACTATAGAAAAGGCAATCCCTGGCGTAATTAAAATTTGCGACAGTAAAAAATGAATTTTTGAATAATTTACTATACAAAAGGCAATCCCTGGCGTATTTAAAATTTGCAACGTTAAAAAATTATTTTTTGCAAAATTTACTATAGAAAAGGCAATCCCTGGCGTAATTAAAATTTGAGACAGTAAAAAATGAATTTTTGAATAATTTACTATAGAAAAGGCAATCCCTGGCGTTATTAAAATTTCCGACAGTATAAATTTATTTTTTGAATAATTTACTATAGAAAAGGCAATCCCTGGCGTATTTAAAATTTGAGACAGTAAAAAATGAATTTTTGAATAATTTACTATAGAAAAGGCAATCCCTGGCGTAATTAAAATTTGCGACAGTAAAAAATTATTTTTTGAATAATTTATTATACAAAAGGCAATCCCTGGCGTATTTAAAATTTGCAACAGTAAAAAATTATTTTTTGCAACATTTACTATAGAAAAGGCAATCCCTGGCGTAATTAAGATTTGCGACAGAAAAAAATTAATTTTTGAATAATTTACTATAGAAAAGGCAATCCCTGGCGTAATTAAAATTTGCGACAGAAAAAAATTAATTTTTGAATAATTTACTATAGAAAAGGCAATCCCTGGCGTAATTAAAATTTGAGACAGTAAAAAATGAATTTTTGAATAATTTACTATAGAAAAGGCAATCCCTGGCGTAATTAAAATTTGCGACATTAAACAATTATTTTTTGCAAAATTTACTATAGAAAAGGCAATCCCTGGCGTAATTAAAATTTGTGACAGTAAAAAATGAATTTTTGAATAATTTACTATAGAAAAGGCAATCCCTGGCGTAATTAAAATTTGCGAAAGTATAAAATTATTTTTTGAATAATTTACTATAGAAAAGGCAATCCCTGGCGTAATTAAAATTTAAGACAGTAAAAAATGAATTTTTGAATAATTTACTAAAGAAAAGGCAACCCCTGGCGTAATTAAAATTTGCGACAGTAAAAAATGAATTTTTGAATAATTTACTATACAAAAGGCAATCCCTGGTGTATTTAAAATTTGCAACAGTAAAAAATTATTTTTTGCAAAATTTACTATAGAAAAGGCAATCCCTGGCGTGATTAAAATTTGAGACAGTAAAAAATGAATTTTTGAATAATTTACTATAGAAAAGGCAATCCCTGGCGTAATTAAAATTTGCGACAGTATAAAATTATTTTTTGAATAATTTACTATAGAAAAGGCAATCCCTGGCGTAATTAAAATTTGCGACACTAAACAATTATTTTTTGCAAAATTTACTATAGAAAAGGCAATCCCTGGCGTAATTAAAATTTGCGACAGTATAAAATTATTTTTTGAATAATTTACTATAGAAAAGGCAATCCCTGGCGTAATTAAAATTTGAGACAGTAAAAAATGAATTTTTGAATAATTTACTATAGAAAAGGCAATCCCTGGCGTAATTAAAATTTGTGACAGTATAAAATTATTTTTTGAATAATTTACTATAAAAAAGGCAATCCCTGGCGTAATTAAAATTTGCGACAGAAAAAAATTAATTTTTGAATAATTTACTATAGAAAACGCAATCCCTGGCGTAATTAAAATTTGAGACAGTAAAAAATGAATTTTTGAATAATTCACTATAGAAAAGGCAATCCCTGGCGTAATTAAAATTTGCGACACTAAACAATTATTTTTTTCAAAATTTACTATAGAAAAGGCAATCCCTGGCGTAATTAAAATTTGAGACAGTAAAAAATGAATTTTTGAATAATTTACTATAGAAAAGGCAATCCCTGGCGTAATTAAAATTTGGGACACTAAACAATTATTTTTTGCAAAATTTACTATAGAAAAGGCAATCCCTGGCGTAATTAAAATTTGAGACAGTAAAAAATGAATTTTTGAATAATTTACTATAGAAAAGGCAATCCCTGACGTAATTAAAATTTGAGACAGTAAAAAATGAATTTTTGAATAACTTACTATAGAAAAGGCAATCCCTGGCGTAATTAAAATTTGCGACAGAAAAAAATAAATTTTTGAATAATTTACTATAGAAAAGGCAATCCCTGGCGTAATTAAAATTTGTGACAGAAAAAATTATTTTTTGAATAATTTACTATAGAAAAGGCAACCCCTGGCGTAATTAAAATTTGAGACAGTAAAAAATGAATTTTTGAATAATTTACTATAGAAAAGGCAATCCCTGGCGTAAATATAATTTGCGACAGTAAAAAATTATTTTTTGAATAATTTACTATAGAAAAGGCAATCCCTGGCGTAATTAAAATTTGCGACAGTAAAAAATGAATTTTTGAATAATTTACTATAGAAAAGGCAATCCCTGGCGTAATTACAATTTGCGACAGTAAAAAATTATTTTTTGAATAATTTACTATAGAAAAGGCAATCCCTGGCGTAATTAATATTTGCGACACTAAACAATTATTTTTTGCAAAATTTACTATAGAAAAGGCAATCCCTGGCGTAATTAAAATTTGAGACAGTAAAAAATGAATTTTTGAATAATTTACTATAGAAAAGGCAATCCCTGGCGTAATTATAATTTGTGACAGTAAAAAATTATTTTTTGAATAATTTACTATAGAAAAGGCAATCCCTGGCGTAATTATAATTTGCGACAGTAAAAAATTATTTTTTGAATAATTTACTATAGAAAAGGCAATTCCTGGCGTAATTATAATTTGCGACAGTACAAAATTATTTTTTGAATAATTTACTATAGAAAAGGCAATGCCTGGCGTAATTAAAATTTGCGATAGTAAAAAATTATTTTTTGAATAATTTACTATAGAAAAGGCAATCCCTGGCGTAATTAAAATTTGCGACAGTATAAAATTATTTTTTTAATAATTTACTATTGAAAAGGCAATCCCTGGCGTAATTAAAATTTGCGACAGTATAAAATTATTTTTTGAATAATTTACTATAGAAAAGGCAATCCCTGGCGTAATTAAAATTTGCGACAGTATAAAATTATTTTTTGAATAATTTACTATAGAAAAGGCAATCCCTGGCGTAATTAAAATTTGCGACAGTGAAAAATTGTGTTTTGCAAAATTTACTATAGAAAAGGCAATCCCTGGCGTAATTAAAATTTGTGACACTAAACAATTATTTTTTGAATAATTTACTATAGAAAAGGCAATCCCTGGCGTAATTAAAATTTGCGACACTAAACAAATATTTTTTGCAAAATTTACTATAGAAAAGGCAATCCCTGGCGTAATTAAAATTTGAGACAGTAAAAAATGAATTTTTGAATAATTTACTATAGAAAAGGCAATCCCTGGCGTAATTAAAATTTGCGACACTAAACAATTAGTTTTTGCAAAATTTACTATAGAAAAGGCAATCCCTGGCGTAATTAAAATTTGAGACAGTAAAAAATGATTTTTTGAATAATTTACTATAGAAAAGGCAATCCATGGCGTAATTATAATTTGCGACAGTAAAAAATTATTTTTTGAATAATTTACTATAGAAAAGGCAATCCCTGGCGTAATTATAATTTGCGACAGTAAAAAATTATTTTTTGATACTATAGAAAAGGCAATCCCTGGCGTAATTAAAATTTGAGACAGTAAAAAATGAATTTTTGAATAATTTACTATAGAAAAGGCAATCCCTGGCGTAATTAAAATTTGCGACAGTAAAAAATGAATTTTTGAATAATTTACTATACAAAAGGCAATCCCTGGCGTATTTAAAATTTGCAACGTTAAAAAATTATTTTTTGCAAAATTTACTATAGAAAAGGCAATCCCTGGCGTAATTAAAATTTGAGACAGTAAAAAATGAATTTTTGAATAATTTACTATAGAAAAGGCAATCCCTGGCGTTATTAAAATTTCCGACAGTATAAATTTATTTTTTGAATAATTTACTATAGAAAAGGCAATCCCTGGCGTATTTAAAATTTGAGACAGTAAAAAATGAATTTTTGAATAATTTACTATAGAAAAGGCAATCCCTGGCGTAATTAAAATTTGCGACAGTAAAAAATTATTTTTTGAATAATTTATTATACAAAAGGCAATCCCTGGCGTATTTAAAATTTGCAACAGTAAAAAATTATTTTTTGCAACATTTACTATAGAAAAGGCAATCCCTGGCGTAATTAAAATTTGCGACAGTAAAAAATTAGTTTTTGCAAAATTTACTATAGAAAAGGCAATCCCTGGCGTATTTAAAATTTGCGATAGTATAAAATTATTTTTTTAATAATTTACTATAGAAAAGGCAATCCCTGGCGTAATTAAAATTTGAGACAGTAAAAAATGAATTTTTGAATAATTTACTATAGAAAAGGCAATCCCTGGCGTAATTAAGATTTGCGACAGAAAAAAATTAATTTTTGAATAATTTACTATAGAAAAGGCAATCCCTGGCGTAATTAAAATTTGCGACAGAAAAAAATTAATTTTTGAATAATTTACTATAGAAAAGGCAATCCCTGGCGTAATTAAAATTTGAGACAGTAAAAAATGAATTTTTGAATAATTTACTATAGAAAAGGCAATCCCTGGCGTAATTAAAATTTGCGACATTAAACAATTATTTTTTGCAAAATTTACTATAGAAAAGGCAATCCCTGGCGTAATTAAAATTTGTGACAGTAAAAAATGAATTTTTGAATAATTTACTATAGAAAAGGCAATCCCTGGCGTAATTAAAATTTGCGACAGTATAAAATTATTTTTTGAATAATTTACTATAGAAAAGGCAATCCCTGGCGTAATTAAAATTTAAGACAGTAAAAAATGAATTTTTGAATAATTTACTAAAGAAAAGGCAACCCCTGGCGTAATTAAAATTTGCGACAGTAAAAAATGAATTTTTGAATAATTTACTATACAAAAGGCAATCCCTGGTGTATTTAAAATTTGCAACAGTAAAAAATTATTTTTTGCAAAATTTACTATAGAAAAGGCAATCCCTGGCGTAATTAAAATTTGAGACAGTAAAAAATGAATTTTTGAATAATTTACTATAGAAAAGGCAATCCCTGGCGTAATTAAAATTTGCGACAGTATAAAATTATTTTTTGAATAATTTACTATAGAAAAGGCAATCCCTGGCGTAATTAAAATTTGCGACACTAAACAATTATTTTTTGCAAAATTTACTATAGAAAAGGCAATCCCTGGCGTAATTAAAATTTGCGACAGTATAAAATTATTTTTTGAATAATTTACTATAGAAAAGGCAATCCGTGGCGTAATTAAAATTTGAGACAGTAAAAAATGAATTTTGAATAATTTACTATAGAAAAGGCAATCCCTGGCGTAATTAAAATTTGTGACAGTATAAAATTATTTTTTGAATAATTTACTATAAAAAAGGCAATCCCTGGCGTAATTAAAATTTGCGACAGAAAAAAATTAATTTTTGAATAATTTACTATAGAAAACGCAATCCCTGGCGTAATTAAAATTTGAGACAGTAAAAAATGAATTTTTGAATAATTCACTATAGAAAAGGCAATCCTGGCGTAATTAAAATTTGTGACAGAAAAAATTATTTTTTGAATAATTTACTATAGAAAAGGCAACCCCTGGCGTAATTAAAATTTGAGACAGTAAAAAATGAATTTTTGAATAATTTACTATAGAAAAGGCAATCCCTGGCGTAAATATAATTTGCGACAGTAAAAAATTATTTTTTGAATAATTTACTATAGAAAAGGCAATCCCTGGCGTAATTAAAATTTGCGACAGTAAAAAATGAATTTTTGAATAATTTACTATAGAAAAGGCAATCCCTGGCGTAATTACAATTTGCGACAGTAAAAAATTATTTTTTGAATAATTTACTATAGAAAAGGCAATCCCTGGCGTAATTAATATTTGCGACACTAAACAATTATTTTTTGCAAAATTTACTATAGAAAAGGCAATCCCTGGCGTAATTAAAATTTGAGACAGTAAAAAATGAATTTTTGAATAATTTACTATAGAAAAGGCAATCCCTGGCGTAATTATAATTTGTGACAGTAAAAAATTATTTTTTGAATAATTTACTATAGAAAAGGCAATCCCTGGCGTAATTATAATTTGCGACAGTAAAAAATTATTTTTTGAATAATTTACTATAGAAAAGGCAATTCCTGGCGTAATTATAATTTGCGACAGTACAAAATTATTTTTTGAATAATTTACTATAGAAAAGGCAATGCCTGGCGTAATTAAAATTTGCGATAGTAAAAAATTATTTTTTGAATAATTTACTATAGAAAAGGCAATCCCTGGCGTAATTAAAATTTGCGACAGTATAAAATTATTTTTTTAATAATTTACTATTGAAAAGGCAATCCCTGGCGTAATTAAAATTTGCGACAGTATAAAATTATTTTTTGAATAATTTACTATAGAAAAGGCAATCCCTGGCGTAATTAAAATTTGCGACAGTATAAAATTATTTTTTGAATAATTTACTATAGAAAAGGCAATCCCTGGCGTAATTAAAATTTGCGACAGTGAAAAATTGTGTTTTGCAAAATTTACTATAGAAAAGGCAATCCCTGGCGTAATTAAAATTTGTGACACTAAACAATTATTTTTTGAATAATTTACTATAGAAAAGGCAATCCCTGGCGTAATTAAAATTTGCGACACTAAACAAATATTTTTTGCAAAATTTACTATAGAAAAGGCAATCCCTGGCGTAATTAAAATTTGAGACAGTAAAAAATGAATTTTTGAATAATTTACTATAGAAAAGGCAATCCCTGGCGTAATTAAAATTTGCGACACTAAACAATTAGTTTTTGCAAAATTTACTATAGAAAAGGCAATCCCTGGCGTAATTAAAATTTGAGACAGTAAAAAATGATTTTTTGAATAATTTACTATAGAAAAGGCAATCCATGGCGTAATTATAATTTGCGACAGTAAAAAATTATTTTTTGAATAATTTACTATAGAAAAGGCAATCCCTGGCGTAATTATAATTTGCGACAGTAAAAAATTATTTTTTGATACTATAGAAAAGGCAATCCCTGGCGTAATTAAAATTTGAGACAGTAAAAAATGAATTTTTGAATAATTTACTATAGAAAAGGCAATCCCTGGCGTAATTAAAATTTGCGACAGTAAAAAATGAATTTTTGAATAATTTACTATACAAAAGGCAATCCCTGGCGTATTTAAAATTTGCAACGTTAAAAATTATTTTTTGCAAAATTTACTATAGAAAAGGCAATCCCTGGCGTAATTAAAATTTGAGACAGTAAAAATGAATTTTTGAATAATTTACTATAGAAAAGGCAATCCCTGGCGTTATTAAAATTTCCGACAGTATAAATTTATTTTTTGAATAATTTACTATAGAAAAGGCAATCCCTGGCGTATTTAAAATTTGAGACAGTAAAAAATGAATTTTTGAATAATTTACTATAGAAAAGGCAATCCTGGCGTAATTAAAATTTGCGACAGTAAAAAATTATTTTTTGAATAATTTATTATACAAAAGGCAATCCCTGGCGTATTTAAAATTTGCAACAGTAAAAAATTATTTTTTGCAACATTTACTATAGAAAAGGCAATCCCTGGCGTAATTAAAATTTGCGACAGTAAAAAATTAGTTTTTGCAAAATTTACTATAGAAAAGGCAATCCCTGGCGTATTTAAAATTTGCGATAGTATAAAATTATTTTTTTAATAATTTACTATAGAAAAGGCAATCCCTGGCGTAATTAAAATTTGAGACAGTAAAAAATGAATTTTTGAATAATTTACTATAGAAAAGGCAATCCCTGGCGTAATTAAGATTTGCGACAGAAAAAAATTAATTTTTGAATAATTTACTATAGAAAAGGCAATCCCTGGCGTAATTAAAATTTGCGACAGAAAAAAATTAATTTTTGAATAATTTACTATAGAAAAGGCAATCCCTGGCGTAATTAAAATTTGAGACAGTAAAAAATGAATTTTTGAATAATTTACTATAGAAAAGGCAATCCCTGGCGTAATTAAAATTTGCGACATTAAACAATTATTTTTTGCAAAATTTACTATAGAAAAGGCAATCCCTGGCGTAATTAAAATTTGTGACAGTAAAAAATGAATTTTTGAATAATTTACTATAGAAAAGGCAATCCCTGGCGTAATTAAAATTTGCGACAGTATAAAATTATTTTTTGAATAATTTACTATAGAAAAGGCAATCCCTGGCGTAATTAAAATTTAAGACAGTAAAAAATGAATTTTTGAATAATTTACTAAAGAAAAGGCAACCCCTGGCGTAATTAAAATTTGCGACAGTAAAAAATGAATTTTTGAATAATTTACTATACAAAAGGCAATCCCTGGTGTATTTAAAATTTGCAACAGTAAAAAATTATTTTTTGCAAAATTTACTATAGAAAAGGCAATCCCTGGCGTAATTAAAATTTGAGACAGTAAAAAATGAATTTTTGAATAATTTACTATAGAAAAGGCAATCCCTGGCGTAATTAAAATTTGCGACAGTATAAAATTATTTTTTGAATAATTTACTATAGAAAAGGCAATCCCTGGCGTAATTAAAATTTGCGACACTAAACAATTATTTTTTGCAAAATTTACTATAGAAAAGGCAATCCCTGGCGTAATTAAAATTTGCGACAGTATAAAATTATTTTTTGAATAATTTACTATAGAAAAGGCAATCCGTGGCGTAATTAAAATTTGAGACAGTAAAAAATGAATTTTTGAATAATTTACTATAGAAAAGGCAATCCCTGGCGTAATTAAAATTTGTGACAGTATAAAATTATTTTTTGAATAATTTACTATAAAAAAGGCAATCCCTGGCGTAATTAAAATTTGCGACAGAAAAAAATTAATTTTTGAATAATTTACTATAGAAAACGCAATCCCTGGCGTAATTAAAATTTGAGACAGTAAAAAATGAATTTTTGAATAATTCACTATAGAAAAGGCAATCCCTGGCGTAATTAAAATTTGCGACACTAAACAATTATTTTTTTCAAAATTTACTATAGAAAAGGCAATCCCTGGCGTAATTAAAATTTGAGACAGTAAAAAATGAATTTTTGAATAATTTACTATAGAAAAGGCAATCCCTGGCGTAATTAAAATTTGGGACACTAAACAATTATTTTTTGCAAAATTTACTATAGAAAAGGCAATCCCTGGCGTAATTAAAATTTGAGACAGTAAAAAATGAATTTTTGAATAATTTACTATAGAAAAGGCAATCCCTGACGTAATTAAAATTTGAGACAGTAAAAAATGAATTTTTGAATAACTTACTATAGAAAAGGCAATCCCTGGCGTAATTAAAATTTGCGACAGAAAAAAATAAATTTTTGAATAATTTACTATAGAAAAGGCAATCCCTGGCGTAATTAAAATTTGTGACAGAAAAAATTATTTTTTGAATAATTTACTATAGAAAAGGCAATCCCTGGCGTAATTAAAATTTGTGACACTAAACAATTATTTTTTGAATAATTTACTATAGAAAAGGCAATCCCTGGCGTAATTAAAATTTGCGACACTAAACAAATATTTTTTGCAAAATTTACTATAGAAAAGGCAATCCCTGGCGTAATTAAAATTTGAGACAGTAAAAAATGAATTTTTGAATAATTTACTATAGAAAAGGCAATCCCTGGCGTAATTAAAATTTGCGACACTAAACAATTAGTTTTTGCAAAATTTACTATAGAAAAGGCAATCCCTGGCGTAATTAAAATTTGAGACAGTAAAAAATGATTTTTTGAATAATTTACTATAGAAAAGGCAATCCATGGCGTAATTATAATTTGCGACAGTAAAAAATTATTTTTTGAATAATTTACTATAGAAAAGGCAATCCCTGGCGTAATTATAATTTGCGACAGTAAAAAATTATTTTTTGATACTATAGAAAAGGCAATCCCTGGCGTAATTAAAATTTGAGACAGTAAAAAATGAATTTTTGAATAATTTACTATAGAAAAGGCAATCCCTGGCGTAATTAAAATTTGCGACAGTAAAAAATGAATTTTTGAATAATTTACTATACAAAAGGCAATCCCTGGCGTATTTAAAATTTGCAACGTTAAAAAATTATTTTTTGCAAAATTTACTATAGAAAAGGCAATCCCTGGCGTAATTAAAATTTGAGACAGTAAAAAATGAATTTTTGAATAATTTACTATAGAAAAGGCAATCCCTGGCGTTATTAAAATTTCCGACAGTATAAATTTATTTTTTGAATAATTTACTATAGAAAAGGCAATCCCTGGCGTATTTAAAATTTGAGACAGTAAAAAATGAATTTTGAATAATTTACTATAGAAAAGGCAATCCCTGGCGTAATTAAATTTGCGACAGTAAAAAATTATTTTTTGAATAATTTATTATACAAAAGGCAATCCCTGGCGTATTTAAAATTTGCAACAGTAAAAAATTATTTTTTGCAACATTTACTATAGAAAAGGCAATCCCTGGCGTAATTAAAATTTGCGACAGTAAAAAATTAGTTTTTGCAAAATTTACTATAGAAAAGGCAATCCCTGGCGTATTTAAAATTTGCGATAGTATAAAATTATTTTTTTAATAATTTACTATAGAAAAGGCAATCCCTGGCGTAATTAAAATTTGAGACAGTAAAAAATGAATTTTTGAATAATTTACTATAGAAAAGGCAATCCCTGGCGTAATTAAGATTTGCGACAGAAAAAAATTAATTTTTGAATAATTTACTATAGAAAAGGCAATCCCTGGCGTAATTAAAATTTGCGACAGAAAAAAATTAATTTTTGAATAATTTACTATAGAAAAGGCAATCCCTGGCGTAATTAAAATTTGAGACAGTAAAAAATGAATTTTTGAATAATTTACTATAGAAAAGGCAATCCCTGGCGTAATTAAAATTTGCGACATTAAACAATTATTTTTTGCAAAATTTACTATAGAAAAGGCAATCCCTGGCGTAATTAAAATTTGTGACAGTAAAAAATGAATTTTTGAATAATTTACTATAGAAAAGGCAATCCCTGGCGTAATTAAAATTTGCGACAGTATAAAATTATTTTTTGAATAATTTACTATAGAAAAGGCAATCCCTGGCGTAATTAAAATTTAAGACAGTAAAAAATGAATTTTTGAATAATTTACTAAAGAAAAGGCAACCCCTGGCGTAATTAAAATTTGCGACAGTAAAAAATGAATTTTTGAATAATTTACTATACAAAAGGCAATCCCTGGTGTATTTAAAATTTGCAACAGTAAAAAATTATTTTTTGCAAAATTTACTATAGAAAAGGCAATCCCTGGCGTAATTAAAATTTGAGACAGTAAAAAATGAATTTTTGAATAATTTACTATAGAAAAGGCAATCCCTGGCGTAATTAAAATTTGCGACAGTATAAAATTATTTTTTGAATAATATACTATAGAAAAGGCAATCCCTGGCGTAATTAAAATTTGCGACACTAAACAATTATTTTTTGCAAAATTTACTATAGAAAAGGCAATCCCTGGCGTAATTAAAATTTGCGACAGTATAAAATTATTTTTTGAATAATTTACTATAGAAAAGGCAATCCGTGGCGTAATTAAAATTTGAGACAGTAAAAAATGAATTTTTGAATAATTTACTATAGAAAAGGCAATCCCTGGCGTAATTAAAATTTGTGACAGTATAAAATTATTTTTTGAATAATTTACTATAAAAAAGGCAATCCCTGGCGTAATTAAAATTTGCGACAGAAAAAAATTAATTTTTGAATAATTTACTATAGAAAACGCAATCCCTGGCGTAATTAAAATTTGAGACAGTAAAAAATGAATTTTTGAATAATTCACTATAGAAAAGGCAATCCCTGGCGTAATTAAAATTTGCGACACTAAACAATTATTTTTTTCAAAATTTACTATAGAAAAGGCAATCCCTGGCGTAATTAAAATTTGAGACAGTAAAAAATGAATTTTTGAATAATTTACTATAGAAAAGGCAATCCCTGGCGTAATTAAAATTTGGGACACTAAACAATTATTTTTTGCAAAATTTACTATAGAAAAGGCAATCCCTGGCGTAATTAAAATTTGAGACAGTAAAAAATGAATTTTTGAATAATTTACTATAGAAAAGGCAATCCCTGACGTAATTAAAATTTGAGACAGTAAAAAATGAATTTTTGAATAACTTACTATAGAAAAGGCAATCCCTGGCGTAATTAAAATTTGCGACAGAAAAAAATAAATTTTTGAATAATTTACTATAGAAAAGGCAATCCCTGGCGTAATTAAAATTTGTGACAGAAAAAATTATTTTTTGAATAATTTACTATAGAAAAGGCAACCCCTGGCGTAATTAAAATTTGAGACAGTAAAAAATGAATTTTTGAATAATTTACTATAGAAAAGGCAATCCCTGGCGTAAATATAATTTGCGACAGTAAAAATTATTTTTTGAATAATTTACTATAGAAAAGGCAATCCCTGGCGTAATTAAAATTTGCGACAGTAAAAAGTGAATTTTTGAATAATTTACTATAGAAAAGGCAATCCCTGGCGTAATTACAATTTGCGACAGTAAAAAATTATTTTTTGAATAATTTACTATAGAAAAGGCAATCCCTGGCGTAATTAATATTTGCGACACTAAACAATTATTTTTTGCAAAATTTACTATAGAAAAGGCAATCCCTGGCGTAATTAAAATTTGAGACAGTAAAAAATGAATTTTTGAATAATTTACTATAGAAAAGGCAATCCCTGGCGTAATTATAATTTGTGACAGTAAAAAATTATTTTTTGAATAATTTACTATAGAAAAGGCAATCCCTGGCGTAATTATAATTTGCGACAGTAAAAAATTATTTTTTGAATAATTTACTATAGAAAAGGCAATTCCTGGCGTAATTATAATTTGCGACAGTACAAAATTATTTTTGAATAATTTACTATAGAAAAGGCAATGCCTGGCGTAATTAAAATTTGCGATAGTAAAAAATTATTTTTTGAATAATTTACTATAGAAAAGGCAATCCCTGGCGTAATTAAAATTTGCGACAGTATAAAATTATTTTTTTAATAATTTACTATTGAAAAGGCAATCCCTGGCGTAATTAAAATTTGCGACAGTATAAAATTATTTTTTGAATAATTTACTATAGAAAAGGCAATCCCTGGCGTAATTAAAATTTGCGACAGTATAAAATTATTTTTTGAATAATTTACTATAGAAAAGGCAATCCCTGGCGTAATTAAAATTTGCGACAGTGAAAAATTATTTTTTGCAAAATTTACTATAGAAAAGGCAATCCCTGGCGTAATTAAAATTTGTGACACTAAACAATTATTTTTTGAATAATTTACTATAGAAAAGGCAATCCCTGGCGTAATTAAAATTTGCGACACTAAACAATTATTTTTTGCAAAATTTACTATAGAAAAGGCAATCCCTGGCGTAATTAAAATTTGAGACAGTAAAAAATGAATTTTTGAATAATTTACTATAGAAAAGGCAATCCCTGGCGTAATTAAAATTTGCGACACTAAACAATTAGTTTTTGCAAAATTTACTATAGAAAAGGCAATCCCTGGCGTAATTAAAATTTGAGACAGTAAAAAATGATTTTTTGAATAATTTACTATAGAAAAGGCAATCCATGGCGTAATTATAATTTGCGACAGTAAAAAATTATTTTTTGAATAATTTACTATAGAAAAGGCAATCCCTGGCGTAATTATAATTTGCGACAGTAAAAAATTATTTTTTGAATAATTTACTATAGAAAAGGCAATCCCTGGCGTAATTATAATTTGCGACAGTAAAAAATTATTTTTTGAATAATTTACTATAGAAAAGGCAATCCCTGGCGTAATTAAAATTTGCGACAGTAAAAAATTATTTTTTGAATAATTTAGTATAGAAAAGGCAATCCCTGGCGTAATTAAAATTTGCGACAGGATAAAATTATTTTTTGAATAATTTACTATAGAAAAGGCAATCCCTGGCGTAATTAAATTTGCGACACTAAACAATTATTTTTTGCAGAATTTACTATAGAAAAGGCAATCCCTGGCGTAATTAAAATTTGAGACAGTAAAAAATGAATTTTTGAATAATTTACTATAGAAAAGGCAATCCCTGGCGTAATTAAAATTTGCGACACTAAACAATTAGTTTTTGCAAAATTTACTATAGAAAAGGCAATCCCTGGCGTAATTAAAATTTGCGACAGTATAAAATTATTTTTTGAATAATTTACTATAGAAAAGGCAATCCCTGGCGTAATTAAAATTTGCGACAGAAAAAAATAATTTTTGAATAATTTACTATAGAAAAGGCAATCCCTGGCGTAATTAAAATTTGCGACACTAAACAATTATTTTTTGCAAAATTTACTATAGAAGAGGCAATCCCTGGCGTAATTAAAATTTGCGACAGTAAAAAATTATTTTTTGCAAAATTTACTATAGAAAAGGCAATCCCTGGCGTAATTAAAATTTGCGACAGTAAAAAATGATTTTTTGAGTAATTTAGTATAGAAAAGGCAATCCCTGGCGTAATTAAAATTTGCGACAGTAAAAAATTATTTTTTGAATAATTTACTATAGAAAAGGCAATCCTTGGCGTAATTAAAATTTGAGACAGTAAAAAATGAATTTTTGAATAATTTACTATAGAAAAGGCAATCCCTGGCGTAATTAAAATTTGCGACAGTAAAAAATTATTTTTTGCAAAATTTACTATAGAAAAGGCAATCCCTGGCGTAATTAAAATTTGCGACAGTAAAAAAGGAATTTTTGAATAATTTACTATAGAAAAGGCAATCCCTGGCGTAATTAAAATTTGCGACAGTAAAAAATTATTTTTTGAATAATTTACTATAGAAAAGGCAATCCCTGGCGTAATTAAAATTTGCGACAGTAAAAAATTATTTTTTGCAAAATTTACTATAGAAAAGGCAATCCCTGGCGTAATTAAAATTTGAGACAGTAAAAAATGAATTTTTGAATAATTTACTATAGAAAAGGCAATCCCTGGCTTAATTAAAATTTGCGACACTAAACAATTAGTTTTTGCAAAATTTACTATAGAAAAGGCAATCCCTGGCGTAATTAAAATTTGAGACAGGAAAAAATGATTTTTTGAATAATTTACTATAGAAAAGGCAATCCATGGCGTAATTATAATTTGCGACAGTAAAAAATTATTTTTTGAATAATTTACTATAGAAAAGGCAATCCCTGGCGTAATTATAATTTGCGACAGTAAAAAATTATTTTTTGAATAATTTACTATAGAGAAGGCAATCCCTGGCGTAATTATAATTTGCGACAGTAAAAAATTATTTTTGAATAATTTACTATAGAAAAGGCAATCCCTGGCGTAATTAAAATTTGCGACAGTAAAAAATTATTTTTTGAATAATTTACTATAGAAAAGGCAATCCCTGGCGTAATTAAAATTTGCGACAGGATAAAATTATTTTTTGAATAATTTACTATAGAAAAGGCAATCCCTGGCGTAATTAAAATTTGCGACAGTATAAAATTATTTTTTGAATAATTTACTATAGAAAAGGCAATCCCTGGCGTAATTAAAATTTGCGACAGTATAAAATTATTTTTTGAATAATTTACTATAGAAAAGGCAATCCCTGGCGTAATTAAAATTTGCGACAGTAAAAAAATTATTTTTTGAATAATTTACTATAGAAAAGGCAATCCCTGGCGTAATTAAAATTTGCGACAGTAAAAAATTATTTTTTGCAAAATTTACTATAGAAAAGGCAATCCCTGGCGTAATTAAAATTTGAGACAGTAAAAAATGAATTTTTGAATAATTTACTATAGAAAAGGCAATCCCTGGCGTAATTAAAATTTGCGACACTAAACAATTAGTTTTTGCAAAATTTACTATAGAAAAGGCAATCCCTGGCGTAATTAAAATTTGAGACAGTAAAAAATGATTTTTTGAATAATTTACTATAGAAAAGGCAATCCATGGCGTAATTATAATTTGCGACAGTAAAAAAATTATTTTTGAATAATTTACTATAGAAAAGGCAATCCCTGGCGTAATTATAATTTGCGACAGTAAAAAATTATTTTTTGAATAATTTACTATAGAAAAGGCAATCCCTGGCGTAATTATAATTTGCGACAGTAAAAAATTATTTTTTGAATAATTTACTATAGAAAAGGCAATCCCTGGCGTAATTAAAATTTGCGACAGTAAAAAATTATTTTTTGAATAATTTACTATAGAAAAGGCAATCCCTGGCGTAATTAAAATTTGCGACAGGATAAAATTATTTTTTGAATAATTTACTATAGAAAAGGCAATCCCTGGCGTAATTAAAATTTGCGACAGTATAAAATTATTTTTTGAATAATTTACTATAGAAAAGGCAATCCCTGGCGTAATTAAAATTTGCGACAGTATAAAATTATTTTTTGAATAATTTACTATAGAAAAGGCAATCCCTGGCGTAATTGAAATTTGCGACAGTAAAAAATTATTTTTTGCAAAATTTACTATAGAGAAGGCAATCCCTGGCGTAATTAAAATTTGCGACAGAAAAACATTAATTTCTGAATAATTTACTATAGAAAAGGCAATCCCTGGCGTAATTAAAATTTGCGACACTAAACAATTATTTTTTGCAGAATTTACTATAGAAAAGGCAATCCCTGGCGTAATTAAAATTTGAGACAGTAAAAAAATGAATTTTTGAATAATTTACTATAGAAAAGGCAATCCCTGGCGTAATTAAAATTTGCGACACTAAACAATTAGTTTTTGCAAAATTTACTATAGAAAAGGCAATCCCTGGCGTAATTAAAATTTGCGACAGTATAAAATTATTTTTTGAATAATTTACTATAGAAAAGGCAATCCCTGGCGTAATTCAAATTTGCGACAGAAAAAAATTAATTTTTGAATAATTTACTATAGAAAAGGCAATCCCTGGCGTAATTAAAATTTGCGACACTAAACAATTATTTTTTGCAAAATTTACTATAGAAGAGGCAATCCCTGGCGTAATTAAAATTTGCGACAGTAAAAAATTAT
>CAWVNZ010001615.1:0-20982 GCA_963930735.1 Dioctria linearis | reverse complement strand
GTAAATTTTGCAAAAAATAATTTTTTCTGTCACAAATTTTAATTACGCCAGGGATTGCCTTTTCTATAGTAAATTATTCAAAAATTCATTTTTTACTGTCTTAAATTTTAATTACGCCAGGGATTGCCTTTTCTATAGTAAATTATTCAAAAATTCATTTTTTACTGTATCAAATTTTAATTACGCCAGGGATTGCCTTTTCTATAGTAAATTATCCAAAAAATAATTGTTTAGTGTCGCAAATTTTAATTACTCCAGGAATTGCCTTTTCTATAGTAAATTTTGCAAAAACTAATTTTTTACTGTCGCAAATTTTAATTACGCCAGGGATTGCCTTTTCTATAGTAAATTATTCAAAAAATAGTTGTTTAGTGTCGCAAATTTTAATTACGCCAGGGATTGCCTTTTCTATAGTAAATTTTGCAAAAAATAATTTTTTACTGTTGCAAATTTTAATTACGCCAGGGATTGCCTTTTCTATAGTAAATTTTGCAAAAAATAATTGTTTAGTGTCGCAAATTTTAATTACGCCAGGGATTGCCTTTTCTATAGTAAATTTTGCAAAAATTAATTTTTTACTGTCGCAAATTTTAATTACGCCAGGGATTGCCTTTTCTATAGTAAATTATTCAAAAAATAATTGTTTAGTGTCGCAAATTTTAATTACGCCAGGGATTGCATTTTCTATAGTAAATTTTGCAAAAATTAATTTTTTACTGTCGCAAATTTTAATTACGCCAGGGATTGCCTTTTCTATAGTAAATTTAGCAAAAAATAATTGTTTAGTGTCGCAAATTTTAATTACGCCAGGGATTGCCTTTTCTATAGTAAATTTTGCAAAAAATAATTTTTTCTGTCACAAATTTTAATTACGCCAGGGATTGCCTTTTCTATAGTAAATTATTCAAAAATTCATTTTTTACTGTCTTAAATTTTAATTACGCCAGGGATTCCCTTTTCTATAGTAAATTATTCAAAAATTCATTTTTTACTGTATGAAGTTTTAATTACGCCAGGGATTGCCTTTTCTATAGTAAATTATTCAAAAAATAATTGTTTAGTGTCGCAAATTTTAATTACGCCAGGGATTGCCTTTTCTATAGTAAATTTTGCAAAAATTAATTTTTTACTGTCGCAAATTTTAATTACGCCAGGGATTGCCTTTTCTATAGTAAATTATTCAAAAAATAGTTGTTTAGTGTCGCAAATTTTAATTACGCCAGGGATTGCCTTTTCTATAGTAAATTATTCAAAAAATAATTTTTTACTGTCTCAAATTTTAATTACGCCAGGGATTGCCTTTTCTATATTATATTTTGCAAAAAATAATTTTTTACTGTTGCAAATTTAAATTACGCCAGGGATTGCCTTTTCTATAGTAAATTTAGCAAAAAATAATTGTTTAGTGTCGCAAATTTTAATTACGCCAGGGATTGCCTTTTCTATAGTAAATTTTGCAAAAAATAATTTTTTCTGTCACAAATTTTAATTACGCCAGGGATTGCCTTTTCTATAGTAAATTATTCAAAAATTCATTTTTTACTGTCTTAAATTTTAATTACGCCAGGGATTGCCTTTTCTATAGTAAATTATTCAAAAATTCATTCTTTACTGTATGAAATTTTAATTACGCCAGGGATTGCCTTTTCTATAGTAAATTATTCAAAAAATAATTGTTTAGTGTCGCAAATTTTAATTACGCCAGGGATTGCCTTTTCTATAGTAAATTTTGCAAAAATTAATTTTTTACTGTCGCAAATTTTAATTACGCCAGGGATTGCCTTTTCTATAGTAAATTATTCAAAAAAATAATTTTTTACTGTCTCAAATTTTAATTACGCCAGGGATTCCTTTTCTATAGTAAATTATTCAAAAAATAATTTTTTACTGTCTCAAATTTTAATTACGCCAGGGATTGCCTTTTCTATAGTAAATTTTGCAAAAAAAATAATTTTTTACTGTTACAAATTTTAATTACGCCAGGGATTGCCTTTTCTATAGTAAATTTAGCAAAAAATAATTGTTTAGTGTCGCAAATTTTAATTACGCCAGGGATTGCCTTTTCTATAGTAAATTTTGCAGAAAATAATTTTTTCTGTCACAAATTTTAATTACGCCAGGGATTGCCTTTTCTATAGTAAATTATTCAAAAAATAATTTTTTACTGTCGCAAATTTTAATTACGCCAGGGATTGCCTTTTCTATAGTAAATTATTCAAAAATTCATTTTTTACTGTCTCAAATTTTAATTACGCCAGGGATTGGCTTTTCTATAGTAAATTATTCAAAAAATAATTGTTTAGTGTCGCAAATTTTAATTACGCCAGGGATTGCCTTTTCTATAGTAAATTTTGCAAAAATTAATTTTTTACTGTCGCAAATTTTAATTACGCCAGGGATTGCCTTTTCTATAGTAAATTATTCAAAAAATAATTTTTTACTGTCTCAAATTTTAATTACGCCAGGGATTGCCTTTTCTATAGTAAATTATTCAAAAAATAATTTTTTACTATCTCAAATTTTAATTACGCCAGGGATTGCCTTTTCTATAGTAAATTTTCAAAAAAATAATTTTTTACTGTTGCAAATTTTAATTACGCCAGGGATTGCCTTTTCTATAGTAAATTATTCAAAAATTCATTTTTTACTGTATCAAATTTTAATTACGCCAGGGATTGCCTTTTCTATAGTAAATTATTCAAAAAATAATTGTTTAGTGTCGCAAATTTTAATTACGCCAGGAATTGCCTTTTCTATAGTAAATTTTGCAAAAACTAATTTTTTACTGTCGCAAATTTTAATTACGCCAGGGATTGCCTTTTCTATAGTAAATTATTCAAAAAATAGTTGTTTAGTGTCGCAAATTTTAATTACGCCAGGTATTGCCTTTTCTATAGTAAATTATTCAAAAAATAATTTTTTACTGTCTCAAATTTTAATTACGCCAGGGATTGCCTTTTCTATAGTAAATTTTGCAAAAAATAATTTTTTACTGTTGCAAATTTTAATTACGCCAGGGATTGCCTTTTCTATAGTAAATTTTGCAAAAAATAATTGTTTAGTGTCGCAAATTTTAATTACGCCAGGGATTGCCTTTTCTATAGTAAATTATTCAAAAAATAATTTTTTAATGTCGCAAATTTTAATTACGCCAGGGATTGCCTTTTCTATAGTAAATTATTCAAAAATTCATTTTTTACTGTCTCAAATTTTAATTACGCCAGGGATTGCCTTTTCTATAGTAAATTATTCAAAAAATAATTGTTTAGTGTCGCAAATTTTAATTACGCCAGGGATCGCCTTTTCTATAGTAAATTTTGCAAAAATTAATTTTTTACTGTCGCAAATTTTAATTACGCCAGGGATTGCCTTTTCTATAGTAAATTATTCAAAAACTAATTTTTTACTGTCTCAAATTTTAATTACGCCAGGGATTGCCTTTTCTATAGTAAATTATACAAAAAATAATTTTTTACTGTCTCAAATTTTTAATTACGCCAGGGATTGCCTTTTCTATAGTAAATTGTGCAAAAAATAATTTTTTACTGTTGCAAATTTTAATTACGCCAGGGATTGCCTTTTCTATAGTAAATTTAGCAAAAAATAATTGTTTAGTGTCGCAAATTTTAATTACGCCAGGGATTGCCTTTTCTATAGTAAATTATTCAAAAATAATTTTTTACTGTCGCAAATTTTAATTAGGCCAGGGATTGCCTTTTCTATAGTAAATTATTCAAAAATTCATTTTTTACTGTCGCAAATTTTAATTACGCCAGGGATTGCCTTTTCTATAGTAAATTATTCAAAAATTCATTTTTTACTGTCTCAAATTTTAATTACGCCAGGGATTGCCTTTTCTATAGTAAATTTTGCAAAAAATAATTGTTTAGTGTCGCAAATTTTAATTACGCCAGGGATTGCCTTTTCTATAGTAAATTTGCAAAAACTAATTGTTTAGTGTCGCAAATTGTAATTACGCCACGGATTGCCTTTTCTATAGTAAATTATTCAAAAAATAATTTTTTACTGTCGCAAATTTTAATTACGCCAGGGATTGCCTTTTCTATAGTAAATTATTCAAAAATTCATTTTTTACTGTCTCACATTTTAATTACGACAGGGATTGCCTTTTCTATAGTAAATTATTCAAAAATTCATTTTTTACTCTCACAAATTTTAATTACGCCAGGGATTGCCTTTTCTATAGTAAATTATTCAAAAATTCAGTTTTACTGTCTCAAATTTTAATTACGCCAGGGATTGCCTTTTCTATAGTAAATTTTGCAAAAAATAATTGTTTAGTGTCGCAAATTTTAATTACGCCAGGGATTGCCTTTTCTATAGTAAATTTTGCAAAAACTAATTGTTTAGTGTCGCAAATTTTAATTACGCCAGGGATTGCCTTTTCTATAGTAAATTATTCAAAAACTAATTGTTTAGTGACGCAAATTTTAATTACGCCAGGGATTGCCTTTTCTATAGTAAATTATTCAAAGAATAATTGTTTAGTGTCGCAAATTTTAATTACGCCAGGGATTGCCTTTTCTATAGTAAATTACTCAAAAACTAATTGTTTAGTGTCGCAAATTTTAATTACCCCAGGGATTGCCTTTTCTATAGTAAATTATTCAAAAATTCATTTTTTACTGTCGCAAATTTTAATTACGCCAGGGATTGCCTTTTCTATAGTAAATTATTCAAAAATTCATTTTATACTGTCTCAAATTTTAATTACGCCAGGGATTGCCTTTTCTATAGTAAATTTTGCAAAAAATAATTTTTTACTGTCGCAAATTTTAATTACGCCAGGGATTGCCTTTTCTATAGTAAATTATTCAAAAATTCATTTTTTACTGTCTCAAATTTTAAATACGCCAGGGATTGCCTTTTCTATAGTAAATTATTCAAAAAATATTTTTTTACTGTGGCAAATTTTAATTACGCCAGGGATTGCCTTTCCTATAGTAAATTATTCAAAAAATAATTTTTTACTGTCGCAAATTATAATTACGCCAGGGATTGCCTTTTCTATAGTAAATTATTCAAAAATTCATTTTTTACTGTCTCAAATTTTAATTACGCCAGGGATTGCCTTTTCTATAGTAAATTTTGCAAAAAATAATTTTTTACTGTCGCAAATTTTAATTACGCCAGGGATTGCCTTTTCTATAGTAAATTATTCAAAAAATAATTTTTTACTGTCTCAAATTTTAATTACGCCAGGGATTGCCTTTTCTATAGTAAATTATTCAAAAATTCATTTTTTACTGCCTCAAATTTTAATTACGCCGGGGATTGCCTTTTCTATAGTAAATTTTGCAAAAAATCATTTTTTACTGTCTCAAATTTTAATTACGCCAGGGATTGCCTTTTCTATAGTAAATTTTGCAAAAAATCATTTTTTACTGTCTCAAATTTTAATTACGCCAGGGATTGCCTTTTCTATAGTAAATTATTCAAAAAATAATTGTTTACTGTCTCAAATTTTAATTAAATTTCAATTCAAAAATTCATTTTTTACTGCCTCGAATTTTAATTACGCCGGGGATTGCCTTTTCTATAGTAAATTTTGCAAAAAAATCATTTTTTACTGTCTCAAATTTTAATTACGCCAGGGATTGCCTTTTCTATAGTAAATTTTGCAAAAAATCATTTTTTACTGTCTCAAATTTTAATTACGCCAGGGATTGCCTTTTCTATAGTAAATTATTCAAAAAATAATTGTTTACTGTCTCAAATTTTAATTACGCCAGGGATTGCCTTTTCTATAGTAAATTATTCAAAAAATAATTTTTTACTGTCTCAAATTTTAATTACGCCAGGGATTGCCTTTTCTATAGTAAATTTTGCAAAAATTCATTTTTTACTGTCTCAAATTTTAATTACGCCAGGGATTGCCTTTTCTATAGTAAATTATTCTAAAAATAATTTTTAACTGTCTCAAATTTTAATTACGCCAGCGATTGCCTTTTCTATAGTAAATTTTGCAAAAAATAATTTTTTACTGTCGCAAATTTTAATTACGCCAGGGATTGCCTTTTCTATAGTAAATTATTCAAAAAATTCATTTTTTACTCTCTCAAATTTTAATTACGCCAGGGATTGACTTTTCTATAGTAAATTATTCAAAAATTCATTTTTTACTGTCTCAAATTTTAATTACGCCAGGGATTGCCTTTTCTATAGTAAATTATTCAAAAAATTCATTTTTTACTGTCTCAAATTTTAATTACGCCAGGGATTGCCTTTTCTATAGTAAATTATTCAAAAATTCATTTTTTACTGTCTCAAATTTGAATTGCGCCAGGGATTGCCTTTTCTATATTAAATTATTCAAAAAATTCATTTTTTACTGTCTCAAATTTTAATTACACCAGGGATTGCCTTTTCTATAGTAAATTATTCAAAAATTCATTTTTTACTGTCTCAAATTTTAATTAAGCTAGGGATTGCCTTTTATATAGTAAATTATTCAAAAATTCATTTTTTCTGTCGCAAATTTTAATTACGCCAGGGATTGCCTTTTCTGTAGTAAATTATTCAAAAAATAATTTTTTACTGTCGCAAATTTTAATTACGCCAGGGATTGCCTTTTCTATAGTAAATTATTCAAAAAATAATTTTTTGCTGTCGCAAATTTTAATTACGCCAGGGATTGCCTTTTCTATAGTAAATTATTCAAAAATTCATTTTTTACTGTCGCAAATTATAATTACGCCAGGGATTGCCTTTTCTATAGTAAATTATTCAAAAATTCATTTTTTACTGTCTCAAATTTTAATTACGCCAGGGATTGCCTTCTCTATAGTAAATTATTCAAAAATTAATTTTTTACTGTCTCAAACTTTAATTACGCCAGGGATTGCCTTTTCTATAGTAAATTATTCAAAAAATAATTTTTTACTGTCGCAAATTTTAATTACGCCAGGGATTGCCTTTTCTATAGTAAATTATTCAAAAAATCATTTTTTACTGTCTCAAATTTTAATTACGCCAGGGATTGCCTTTTCTATAGTAAATTTTGCAAAAAACAATTTTTTCTGTCACAAATTTTAATTACGCCAGGGATTGCCTTTTCTATAGTAAATTATTCAAAAATTCATGCCTTTTCTATAGTAAATTATTCAAAAATTCATTTTATACTGTCGCAAATTTTAATTACGCCAGGGATTGCCTTTTCTATAGTAAATTATTCAAAAAATAATTTTATACTGTCTCAAATTTTAATTACGCCAGGGATTGCCTTTTCTATAGTAAATTATTCAAAAATTCATTTTTTACTGTCTCAAATTTTAATTACGCCAGGGATTGCCTTTTCTATAGTAAATTATTCAAAAATTCATTTTTTACTGTCGCAAATTTTAATTACGCCAGGGATTGCCTTTTCTATAGTAAATTATTCAAAAATTCATTTTTTACTGTCTCAAATTTTAACTACGCCAGGGATTGCCTTTTCTATAGTAAATTGTTCAAAAAATAATTTTATACTGTCGCAAATTTTAATTACGCCAGGGATTGCCTTTTCTATAGTAAATTATTCAAAAATTAATTTTATACTGTCGCAAATTTTAATTACGCCAGGGATTGCCTTTTCTATAGTAAATTATTCAAAAATTCATTTTATACTGTCGCAAATTTTAATTACGCCAGGGATTGCCTTTTCTATAGTAAATTATTCAAAAAATAATTTTATACTGTCTCAAATTTTAATTACGCCAGGGATTGCCTTTTCTATAGTAAATTATTCAAAAATTCATTTTTTACTGTCTCAAATTTTAATTACGCCAGGGATTGCCTTTTCTATAGTAAATTATTCAAAAATTCATTTTATACTGTCTCAAATTTTAATTACGCCAGGGATTGCCTTTTCTATAATAAATTTTGCAAAAAATAATTTTTTACTGTCGCAAATTTTAATTACGCCAGGGATTGCCTTTTCTATAGTAAATTATTCAAAAATTCATTTTTTACTGTCTCAAATTTTAATTACGCCAGGGATTGCCTTCTCTATAGTAAATTATTCAAAAATTAATTTTTTACTGTCTCAAACTTTAATTACGCCAGGGATTGCCTTTTCTATAGTAAATTATTCAAAAAATAATTTTTTACTGTCGCAAATTTTAATTACGCCAGGGATTGCCTTTTCTATAGTAAATTATTCAAAAAATCATTTTTTACTGTCTCAAATTTTAATTACGCCAGGGATTGCCTTTTCTATAGTAAATTTTGCAAAAAACAATTTTTTCTGTCACAAATTTTAATTACGCCAGGGATTGCCTTTTCTATAGTAAATTATTCAAAAATTCATTTTATACTGTCGCAAATTTTAATTACGCCAGGGATTGCTTTTCTATAGTAAATTATTCAAAAAATAATTTTTTACTGTCGCAAATTTTAATTACGCCAGGGATTGCCTTTTCTATAGTAAATTATTCAAAAATTCATTTTTTACTGTCACTAATTTTAATTACGCCAGGGATTGCCTTTTCTATAGTAAATTATTCAAAAATTCATTTTTTACTGTCACTAATTTTAATTACGCCAGGGATTGCCTTTTCTATAGTAAATTATTCAAAAATTCATTTTTTACTGTCTCAAATTTTAATTACGCCAGGGATTGCCTTTTCTATAGTAAATTATTCAAAAACTAATTGTTTAGTGTCGCAAATTATAATTACGCCAGGGATTGCCTTTTCTATAGTAAATTATTCAAAAAATAATTTTTTACTGTCTCAAATTTTAATTACGCCAGGGATTGCCTTTTCTATAGTAAATTATTCAAAAAATAATTTTTTACTGTCTCAAATTTTAATTACGCCAGGGATTGCCTTTTCTATAGTAAATTATTCAAAAACTAATTATTTAGTGTCACTAATTTTAATTACGCCAGGGATTGCCTTTTCTATAGTAAATTATTCAAAAATTCATTTTATACTGTCGCAAATTTTAATTACGCCAGGGATTGCTTTTCTATAGTAAATTATTCAAAAAATAATTTTTTACTGTCGCAAATTTTAATTACGCCAGGGATTGCCTTTTCTATAGTAAATTATTCAAAAATTCATTTTTTACTGTCACTAATTTTAATTACGCCAGGGATTGCCTTTTCTATAGTAAATTATTCAAAAATTCATTTTTTACTGTCACTAATTTTAATTACGCCAGGGATTGCCTTTTCTATAGTAAATTATTCAAAAATTCATTTTTTACTGTCTCAAATTTTAATTACGCCAGGGATTGCCTTTTCTATAGTAAATTATTCAAAAACTAATTGTTTAGTGTCGCAAATTATAATTACGCCAGGGATTGCCTTTTCTATAGTAAATTATTCAAAAAATAATTTTTTACTGTCTCAAATTTTAATTACGCCAGGGATTGCCTTTTCTATAGTAAATTTTGCAAAAAACAATTTTTTCTGTCACAAATTTTAATTACGCCAGGGATTGCCTTTTCTATAGTAAATTATTCAAAAATTCATGCCTTTTCTATAGTAAATTATTCAAAAATTCATTTTATACTGTCGCAAATTTTAATTACGCCAGGGATTGCCTTTTCTATAGTAAATTATTCAAAAAATAATTTTATACTGTCTCAAATTTTAATTACGCCAGGGATTGCCTTTTCTATAGTAAATTATTCAAAAATTCATTTTTTACTGTCTCAAATTTTAATTACGCCAGGGATTGCCTTTTCTATAGTAAATTATTCAAAAATTCATTTTTTACTGTCGCAAATTTTAATTACGCCAGGGATTGCCTTTTCTATAGTAAATTATTCAAAAATTCATTTTTTACTGTCTCAAATTTTAACTACGCCAGGGATTGCCTTTTCTATAGTAAATTGTTCAAAAAATAATTTTATACTGTCGCAAATTTTAATTACGCCAGGGATTGCCTTTTCTATAGTAAATTATTCAAAAATTAATTTTATACTGTCGCAAATTTTAATTACGCCAGGGATTGCCTTTTCTATAGTAAATTATTCAAAAATTCATTTTATACTGTCGCAAATTTTAACTACGCCAGGGATTGCCTTTTCTATAGTAAATTGTTCAAAAAATAATTTTATACTGTCGCAAATTTTAATTACGCCAGGGATTGCCTTTTCTATAGTAAATTATTCAAAAATTAATTTTATACTGTCTGAAATTTTAATTACGCCAGGGATTGCCTTTTCTATAATAAATTTTGCAAAAAATAATTTTTTACTGTCGCAAATTTTAATTACGCCAGGGATTGCCTTTTCTATAGTAAATTATTCAAAAATTCATTTTTTACTGTCTCAAATTTTAATTACGCCAGGGATTGCCTTCTCTATAGTAAATTATTCAAAAATTAATTTTTTACTGTCTCAAACTTTAATTACGCCAGGGATTGCCTTTTCTATAGTAAATTATTCAAAAAATAATTTTTTACTGTCGCAAATTTTAATTACGCCAGGGATTGCCTTTTCTATAGTAAATTATTCAAAAAATCATTTTTTACTGTCTCAAATTTTAATTACGCCAGGGATTGCCTTTTCTATAGTAAATTTTGCAAAAAACAATTTTTTCTGTCACAAATTTTAATTACGCCAGGGATTGCCTTTTCTATAGTAAATTATTCAAAAATTCATTTTATACTGTCGCAAATTTTAATTACGCCAGGGATTGCTTTTCTATAGTAAATTATTCAAAAAATAATTTTTTACTGTCGCAAATTTTAATTACGCCAGGGATTGCCTTTTCTATAGTAAATTATTCAAAAATTCATTTTTTACTGTCACTAATTTTAATTACGCCAGGGATTGCCTTTTCTATAGTAAATTATTCAAAAATTCATTTTTTACTGTCACTAATTTTAATTACGCCAGGGATTGCCTTTTCTATAGTAAATTATTCAAAAATTCATTTTTTACTGTCTCAAATTTTAATTACGCCAGGGATTGCCTTTTCTATAGTAAATTATTCAAAAACTAATTGTTTAGTGTCGCAAATTATAATTACGCCAGGGATTGCCTTTTCTATAGTAAATTATTCAAAAAATAATTTTTTACTGTCTCAAATTTTAATTACGCCAGGGATTGCCTTTTCTATAGTAAATTATTCAAAAAATAATTTTTTACTGTCTCAAATTTTAATTACGCCAGGGATTGCCTTTTCTATAGTAAATTATTCAAAAACTAATTGTTTAGTGTCACTTATTTTAATTACGCCAGGGATTGCCTTTTCTATAGTAAATTATTCAAAAATTCATTTTTTACTGTCTCAAATTTTAATTACGCCAGGGATTGCCTTTTCTATAGTAAATTATTCAAAAACTAATTGTTTAGTGTCGCAAATTATAATTACGCCAGGGATTGCCTTTTCTATAGTAAATTATTCAAAAACTAATTGTTTAGTGTCGCAAATTATAATTACGCCAGGGATTGCCTTTTCTATAGTAAATTATTCAAAAAATAATTTTTTACTGTCTCAAATTTTAATTACGCCAGGGATTGCCTTTTCTATAGTAAATTATTCAAAAATTCATTTTTTACTGTCTCAAATTTTAATTACGCCAGGGATTGCCTTTTCTATAGTAAATTATTCAAAAACTAATTGTTTAGTGTCACTAATTTTAATTACGCCAGGGATTGCCTTTTCTATAGTAAATTATTCAAAAATTCATTTTTTACTGTCTCAAATTTTAATTACGCCAGGGATTGCCTTTTCTATAGTAAATTATTCAAAAACTAATTGTTTAGTGTCGCAAATTATAATTACGCCAGGGATTGCCTTTTCTATAGTAAATTATTCAAAAAATAATTTTTTACTGTCTCAAATTTTAATTACGCCAGGGATTGCCTTTTCTATAGTAAATTTTGCAAAAAACAATTTTTTCTGTCACAAATTTTAATTACGCCAGGGATTGCCTTTTCTATAGTAAATTATTCAAAAATTCATGCCTTTTCTATAGTAAATTATTCAAAAATTCATTTTATACTGTCGCAAATTTTAATTACGCCAGGGATTGCCTTTTCTATAGTAAATTATTCAAAAACTAATTGTTTAGTGTCGCAAATTTTAATTACGCCAGGGATTGCCTTTTCTATAGTAAATTATTCAAAAACTAATTGTTTAGTGTCGCAAATTATAATTACGCCAGGGATTGCCTTTTCTATAGTAAATTATTCAAAAAATAATTTTTTACTGTCTCAAATTTTAATTACGCCAGGGATTGCCTTTTCTATAGTAAATTATTCAAAAATTCATTTTTTACTGTCTCAAATTTTAATTACGCCAGGGATTGCCTTTTCTATAGTAAATTATTCAAAAACTAATTGTTTAGTGTCACTAATTTTAATTACGCCAGGGATTGCCTTTTCTATAGTAAATTATTCAAAAATTCATTTTTTACTGTCTCAAATTTTAATTACGCCAGGGATTGCCTTTTCTATAGTAAATTATTCAAAAACTAATTGTTTAGTGTCGCAAATTATAATTACGCCAGGGATTGCCTTTTCTATAGTAAATTATTCAAAAAATAATTTTTTACTGTCTCAAATTTTAATTACGCCAGGGATTGCCTTTTCTATAGTAAATTTTGCAAAAAACAATTTTTTCTGTCACAAATTTTAATTACGCCAGGGATTGCCTTTTCTATAGTAAATTATTCAAAAATTCATGCCTTTTCTATAGTAAATTATTCAAAAATTCATTTTATACTGTCGCAAATTTTAATTACGCCAGGGATTGCCTTTTCTATAGTAAATTATTCAAAAAATAATTTTATACTGTCTCAAATTTTAATTACGCCAGGGATTGCCTTTTCTATAGTAAATTATTCAAAAATTCATTTTTTACTGTCTCAAATTTTAATTACGCCAGGGATTGCCTTTTCTATAGTAAATTATTCAAAAATTCATTTTTTACTGTCGCAAATTTTAATTACGCCAGGGATTGCCTTTTCTATAGTAAATTATTCAAAAAATAATTTTTTACTGTCTCAAATTTTAACTACGCCAGGGATTGCCTTTTCTATAGTAAATTGTTCAAAAAATAATTTTATACTGTCGCAAATTTTAATTACGCCAGGGATTGCCTTTTCTATAGTAAATTATTCAAAAATTAATTTTATACTGTCGCAAATTTTAATTACGCCAGGGATTGCCTTTTCTATAGTAAATTATTCAAAAATTCATTTTATACTGTCGCAAATTTTAATTACGCCAGGGATTGCCTTTTCTATAGTAAATTATTCAAAAAATAATTTTATACTGTCTCAAATTTTAATTACGCCAGGGATTGCCTTTTCTATAGTAAATTATTCAAAAATTCATTTTTTACTGTCTCAAATTTTAATTACGCCAGGGATTGCCTTTTCTATAGTAAATTATTCAAAAATTCATTTTATACTGTCTCAAATTTTAATTACGCCAGGGATTGCCTTTTCTATAATAAATTTTGCAAAAAATAATTTTTTTCTGTCGCAAATTTTAATTACGCCAGGGATTGCCTTTTCTATAGTAAATTATTCAAAAATTCATTTTTTACTGTCTCAAATTTTAATTACGCCAGGGATTGCCTTCTCTATAGTAAATTATTCAAAAATTAATTTTTTACTGTCTCAAACTTTAATTACGCCAGGGATTGCCTTTTCTATAGTAAATTATTCAAAAAATAATTTTTTACTGTCGCAAATTTTAATTACGCCAGGGATTGCCTTTTCTATAGTAAATTATTCAAAAAATCATTTTTTACTGTCTCAAATTTTAATTACGCCAGGGATTGCCTTTTCTATAGTAAATTTTGTAAAAAACAATTTTTTCTGTCACAAATTTTAATTACGCCAGGGATTGCCTTTTCTATAGTAAATTATTCAAAAATTCATTTTATACTGTCGCAAATTTTAATTACGCCAGGGATTGCTTTTCTATAGTAAATTATTCAAAAAATAATTTTTTACTGTCGCAAATTTTAATTACGCCAGGGATTGCCTTTTCTATAGTAAATTATTCAAAAATTCATTTTTTACTGTCACTAATTTTAATTACGCCAGGGATTGCCTTTTCTATAGTAAATTATTCAAAAATTCATTTTTTACTGTCACTAATTTTAATTACGCCAGGGATTGCCTTTTCTATAGTAAATTATTCAAAAATTCATTTTTTACTGTCTCAAATTTTAATTACGCCAGGGATTGCCTTTTCTATAGTAAATTATTCAAAAACTAATTGTTTAGTGTCGCAAATTATAATTACGCCAGGGATTGCCTTTTCTATAGTAAATTATTCAAAAAATAATTTTTTACTGTCTCAAATTTTAATTACGCCAGGGATTGCCTTTTCTATAGTAAATTATTCAAAAAATAATTTTTTATTGTCTCAAATTTTAATTACGCAGGGATTGCCTTTTCTATAGTAAATTTTGCAAAAAATAATTTTTTACTGTCGCAAATTTTAATTACGCCAGGGATTGCCTTTTCTATAGTAAATTATTCAAAAAATAATTTTATACTGTCTCAAATTTTAATTACGCCAGGGATTGCCTTTTCTATAGTAAATTATTCAAAAAATAATTTTTTACTGTCGCAAATTTTAATTACGCCAGGGATTGCCTTTTCTATAGTAAATTATTCAAAAATTCATTTTTTACTCTCTCAAATTTTAATTACGCCAGGGATTGCCTTTTCTATAGTAAATTATTCAAAAATTCATTTTTTACTGTCTCAAATTTTAATTACGCCAGGGATTGCATTTTCTATAGTAAATTATTCAAAAAATAATTTTTTATTGTCGCAAATTTTAATTACGCCAGGGATTGCCTTTGCTATAGTAAATTATTCAAAAAATAATTTTTTACTGTCGCAAATTTTAATTACGCCAGGGATTGCCTTTTCTATATGAAATTATTCAAAAATTCATTTTTTACTGTCGCAAATTTTAATTACGCCAGGGATTGCCTTTTCTATAGTAAATTATTCAAAAATTCATTTTTTACTGTCTCAAATTTTAACTACGCCAGGGATTGCCTTTTCTATAGTAAATTATTCAAAAAATAATTTTATACTGTCGCAAATTTTAATTACGCCAGGGATTGCCTTTTCTATAGTAAATTATTCAAAAATTAATTTTATACTGTCGCAAATTTTAATTACGCCAGGGATTGCCTTTTCTATAGTAAATTATTCAAAAATTCATTTTATACTGTCGCAAATTTTAATTACGCCAGGGATTGCCTTTTCTATAGTAAATTATTCAAAAAATAATTTTATACTGTCTCAAATTTTAATTACGCCAAGGATTGCCTTTTCTATAGTAAATTATTCAAAAATTCATTTTTTACTGTCTCAAATTTTAATTACGCCAGGGATTGCCTTTTCTATAGTAAATTATTCAAAAATCATTTTATACTGTCTCAAATTTTAATTACGCCAGGGATTGCCTTTTCTATAATAAATTTTGCAAAAAATAATTTTTTTACTGTCGCAAATTTTAATTACGCCAGGTATTGCCTTTTCTATAGTAAATTATTCAAAAATTCATTTTTTACTGTCTCAAATTTTAATTACGCCAGGGATTGCCTTCTCTATAGTAAATTATTCAAAAATTAATTTTTTACTGTCTCAAACTTTAATTACGCCAGGGATTGCCTTTTCTATAGTAAATTATTCAAAAAATAATTTTTTACTGTCGCAAATTTTAATTACGCCAGGGATTGCCTTTTCTATAGTAAATTATTCAAAAAATCATTTTTTACTGTCTCAAATTTTAATTACGCCAGGATTGCCTTTTCTATAGTAAATTTTGCAAAAAATAATTTTTTCTGTCACAAATTTTAATTACGCCAGGGGATTGCCTTTTCTATAGTAAATTATTCAAAAATTCATTTTATACTGTCGCAAATTTTAATTACGCCAGGGATTGCTTTTCTATAGTAAATTATTCAAAAAATAATTTTTTACTGTCGCAAATTTTAATTACGCCAGGGATTGCCTTTTCTATAGTAAATTAAACAAAAATTCATTTTTTACTGTCACAAATTTTAATTACGCCAGGGATTGCCTTTTCTATAGTAAATTATTCAAAAATTCATTTTTTACTGTTTCCTCAAATTTTAATTACGCCAGGGATTGCCTTTTCTATAGTAAATTATTCAAAAAATAATTTTTTTACTGTCGCAAATTTTAATTACGCCAGGGATTGCCTTTTCTATAGTAAATTATTCAAAAATTCATTTTTTACTGTCACAAATTTTAATTACGCCAGGGATTGCCTTTTCTATAGTAAATTATTCAAAAATTCATTTTTACTGTCTCAAATTTTAATTACGCCAGGGATTGCCTTTTCTATAGTAAATTATTCAAAAACTAATTGTTTAGTGTCGCAAATTATAATTACGCCAGGGATTGCCTTTTCTATAGTAAATTATTCAAAAAATAATTTTTTACTGTCTCAAATTTTAATTACGCCAGGGATTGCCTTTTCTATAGTAAATTATTCAAAAAATAATTGTTTACTGTCGCAAATTTTAATTACGCCAGGGATTGCCTTTTCTATAGTAAATTATTCAAAAAATAATTGTTTAGTGTCGCAAATTTTAATTACGCCAGGGATTGCCTTTTCTATAGTAAATTATTCAAAAAACTAATTTTTTACTGTCTCAAATTTTAATTACGCCAGGGATTGCCTTTTCTATAGTAAATTTTGCAAAAAATAATTTTTTACTGTCGCAAATTTTAATTACGCCAGGGATTGCCTTTTCTATAGTAAATTATTCAAAAAATAATTTTATACTGTCTCAAATTTTAATTACGCCAGGGATTGCCTTTTCTATAGTAAATTATTCAAAAAATAATTTTTTACTGTCGCAAATTTTAATTACGCCAGGGATTGCCTTTTCTATAGTAAATTATTCAAAAATTCATTTTTTACTCTCTCAAATTTTAATTACGCCAGGGATTGCCTTTTCTATAGTAAATTATTCAAAAATTCATTTTTTACTGTCTCAAATTTAATTACGCCAGGGATTGCATTTTCTATAGTAAATTATTCAAAAAATAATTTTTCATTGTCGCAAATTTTAATTACGCCAGGGATTGCCTTTGCTATAGTAAATTATTCAAAAAATAATTTTTTACTGTCGCAAATTTTAATTACGCCAGGGATTGCCTTTTCTATAGTAAATTATTCAAAAATTCATTTTTTACTGTCGCAAATTTTAATTACGCCAGGAATTGCCTTTTCTATAGTAAATTATTCAAAAATTAATTTTTTACTGTCTCAAATTTTAACTACGCCAGGGATTGCCTTTTCTATAGTAAATTATTCAAAAAATAATTTTATACTGTCGCAAATTTTAATTACGCCAGGGATTGCCTTTTCTATAGTAAAATTATTCAAAAATTAATTTTATACTGTCGAAAATTTTAATTACGCCAGGGATTGCCTTTTCTATAGTAAATTATTCAAAAATTCATTTTATACTGTCGCAAATTTTAATTACGCCAGGGATTGCCTTTTCTATAGTAAATTATTCAAAAAATAATTTTATACTGTCTCAAATTTTAATTACGCCAGGGATTGCCTTTTCTATAGTAAATTATTCAAAAATTCATTTTTTACTGTCTCAAATTTTAATTACGCCAGGGATTGCCTTTTCTATAGTAAATTATTCAAAAATTCATTTTATACTGTCTCAAATTTTAATTACGCCAGGGATTGCCTTTCCTATAATAAATTTTGCAAAAAATAATTTTTTACTGTCGCAAATTTTAATTACGCCAGGTATTGCCTTTTCTATAGTAAATTATTCAAAAATTCATTTTTTACTGTCTCAAATTTTAATTACGCCAGGGATTGCCTTCTCTATAGTAAATTATTCAAAAATTAATTTTTTACTGTCTCAAACTTTAATTACGCCAGGGATTGCCTTTTCTATAGTAAATTATTCAAAAAATAATTTTTTACTGTCGCAAATTTTAATTACGCCAGGGATTGCCTTTTCTATAGTAAATTATTCAAAAAATCATTTTTTACTGTCTCAAATTTTAATTACGCCAGGGATTGCCTTTTCTATAGTAAATTTTGCAAAAAATAATTTTTTCTGTCACAAATTTTAATTACGCCAGGGATTGCCTTTTCTATAGTAAATTATTCAAAAATTCATTTTATACTGTCGCAAATTTTAATTACGCCAGGGATTGCTTTTCTATAGTAAATTATTCAAAAAATAATTTTTTACTGGTCGCAAATTTTAATTACGCCAGGGATTGCCTTTTCTATAGTAAATTAAACAAAAATTCATTTTTTACTGTCACAAATTTTAATTACGCCAGGGATTGCCTTTTCTATAGTAAATTATTCAAAAATTCATTTTTTACTGTCTCAAATTTTAATTACGCCAGGGATTGCCTTTTCTATAGTAAATTATTCAAAAAATAATTTTTTACTGTCGCAAATTTTAATTACGCCAGGGATTGCCTTTTCTATAGTAAATTATTCAAAAATTCATTTTTTACTGTCGCAAATTTTAATTACGCCAGGGATTGCCTTTTCTATAGTAAATTATTCAAAAAATAATTTTATACTGTCGCTAATTTTAATTACGCCAGGGATTGCCTTTTCTATAGTAAATTATTCAAAAATTCATTTTATACTGTCGCAAATTTTAATTACGCCAGGGATTGCCTTTTCTATAGTAAATTATTCAAAAATTCATTTTATACTGTCTCAAATTTTAATTACGCCGGGGATTGCCTTTTCTATAGTAAATTATTCAAAAATTAATTTTTTACTGTCGCAAATTATAATTACGCCAGGGATTGCCGTTTCTATAGTAAATTATTCAAAATTCATTTTTTACGGTCTCAAATTTTAATTACGCCAGGGATTGCCCTTTCTATAGTAAATTATTCAAAAAATAATTTTATACTGTCGCAAATTATAATTACGCCAGGGATTGCCTTTTCTATAGTAAATTATTCAAAAAATTCATTTTTTACTGTCGCAAATTATAATTACGCCAGGGATTGCCTTTTCTATAGTAAATTATTCAAAAAATAATTTTTTACTGTCTCAAATTTTAATTACGCCAGGGATTGCCTTTTCTATTGTAAATTTTGCAAAAAATAATTTTTTACTGTCTCAAATTTTAATTAGGCCAGGGATTGCCTTTTCTATAGTAAATTATTCAAAAATTCATTTTTTACTGTCTCAAATTTGAATTACGCCAGGGATTGCCTTTTCTATAGTAAATTTTGCAAAAAATAATTTTTTACTGTCGCAAATTTTAATTACGCCAGGGATTGCCTTTTCTATAGTAAATTATTCAAAAATTCATTTTATACTGTCGCAAATTTTAATTACGCCAGGGATTGCCTTTTCTATAGTAAATTATTCAAAAACTAATTTTTTACTGTCGCAAATTATAATTACGCCACGGATTGCCTTTTCTATAGTAAATTATTCAAAAATTCATTTTTTTACTGTCTCAAATTTTATTTACGCCAGGGATTGCCTTTCCTATAGTAAATTATTCAAAAAATAATTTTTTACTGTCTCAAATTTTAAATACGCCAGGGATTGCCTTTTCTATAGTAAATTTTGCAAAAACTAATTTTTTACTGTCGCAAATTTTAATTACGCCAGGGTTTGCCTTTTCTATAGTAAATGTTGCAAAAATTAATTTTTTTCTGTCGCAAATTTTAATTACGCCAGGGATTGCCTTTTCTATAGTAAATTATTCAAAAACTCATTTTTTACTGTCTCAAATTTTAATTACGCCAGGGATTGCCTTTTCTATAGTAAATTTTGCAAAAAAAGAATTTTTTACTGTCGCAAATTTTAATTACGCCAGGGATTGCCTTTTCTGTAGTAAATTATTCAAAAAAAATTTTATACTGTCGCAAATTTTAATTACGCCAGGGATTGCCTTTTCTATAGTAAATTATTCAAAAATAATTTTATACTGTCGCAAATTTTAATTACGCCAGGGATTGCCTTTTCTATAAGTAAATTATTCAAAAAGTAATTTTATACTGTCGCAAATTTTAATAACGCCAAGGATTGCCTTTTCTATAGTAAATTATTCAAAAAATAATTTTTTACTGTCGCAAATTTTAATTACGCCAGGGATTGCCTTTTCTATAGTAAATTATTCAAAAATTAATTTTTTTCTGTCGCAAATTTTAATTACGCCAGGGATTGCCTTTTCTATAGTAAATTATTCAAAAATTCATTTTTTACTGTCTCAAATTTTAATTACGCCAGGGATTGCCTTTTCTATAGTAAATTTTGCAAAAAATAATTGTTTAGTGTCGCAAATTTTAATTACGCCAGGGATTGCCTTTTCTATAGTAAATTATTCAAAAAATTCATTTTTTACTGTCTCAATTTTAATTACGCCAGGGATTGCCTTTTCTATAGTAAATTATTCAAAAAATAATTGTTTAGTGTCGCAAATTATAATTACGCCCAGGGATTGCCTTTTCTATAGTAAATTATTCAAAAAATAATTTTTTACTGTCGCAAATTTTAATTACGCCAGGGATTGCCTTTTCTATAGTAAATTATTCAAAAATTCATTTTTTACTGTCTCAAATTTTAATTACGCCAGGGATTGCCTTTTCTATAGTAAATTATTCAAAAATTCATTTTTTTCTGTCGCAAATTTTAATTACGCCAGGGATTGCCTTTTCTATAGTAAATTATTCAAAAATTAATTTTTTTCTGTCGCAAATTATAATTACGCCAGGGATTGCCTTTTCTATAGTAAATTATTCAAAAAAATCATTTTTACTGTCTCAAATTTTAATTACGTCGGGGATTCCCTTTTCTATAGTAAATTATTCAAAAAATAATTTTTTACTGTCACAAATTTTAATTACGCCAGGGATTGCCTTTTCTATAGTACATTATTCAAAAAATAAAAAAATAAAAAGGCAATCCCTGGCGTAATTAAAATTTGAGACAGCAAAAAATGAATTTTTGAATAATTTACTATAGAAAAAGGCAATCCTGGCG
>CAWVNZ010001614.1:0-39841 GCA_963930735.1 Dioctria linearis | reverse complement strand
CAAAAAATAATTTTTTACTGTCGCAAATTTTAATTGCGCCAGGGATTGCCTTTTCTAAAGTAAATTTTTCAAAAAATAATTTTTTACTGTCGCAAATTTTAATTGCGCCAGGGATTGCCTTTTCTATAGTAAATTTTTCAAAAAATAATTTTTTACTGTTGCAAATTTCAATTGCGCCAGGGATTGCCTTTTCTACAGTAAATTTTACAAAAAATAATTTTTTACTGTCGCACGTTTTAATTACGCCAGGGATTGCCTTTTCTATAGTAAATTTATCAAAAATTAATTTTTTACTGTCGCAAAATTTTAAATACGCCAGGGATTGCCTTTTCTACAGTAAATTTTTCAAAAAAATAATTTTCTACTGTCGCAAATTTTAATTGCGCCAGGAATTGCCTTTTCTACAGTAAATTTTACAAAAAATAATTTTATACTGTCGCAAATTGTAATTACGCCAGGGATTGCCTTTTCTATAGTAAACTTTTCAAAAATTAATTTTTTACTGTCGCAAATTTTAAATCCGCCAGGGATTGCCTTTTCTATAGTAAATTATTCAAAAAAATAATTTTTTACATGCAAATTTTAATTGCGCCAGGGGATTGCCTTTTCTAAAGTAAATTTTTCAAAAAATAATTTTTTACTGTCGCAAATTTTAATTGCGCCAGGGATTGCCTTTTCTATAGTATTTTCAAAAACATAATTTTTTACTGTCGCAAATTTTAAATACGCCAGGGATTGCCTTTTCTATAGTAAATTTTTCAAAAAAAAATTTTCTACTGTCGCAAATTTTAATTACGCCAGGGATTGCCTTTTCTACAGTAAATTTTTCAAAAAATAATTTTCTACTGTCGCAAATTTTAATTGCGCCAGGAATTGCCTTTTCTACAGTAAATTTTACAAAAAATAATTTTATACTGTCGCAAATTGTAATTACGCCAGGGATTGCCTTTTCTATAGTAAACTTTTCAAAAATTAATTTTTTACTGTCGCAAATTTTAAATCCGCCAGGGATTGCCTTTTCTATAGTAAATTATTCAAAAAATAATTTTTTACTGTCGCAAATTTTAATTGCGCCAGGGATTGCCTTTTCTAAAGTAAATTTTTCAAAAAATAATTTTTTACTGTCGCCAATTTTAATTGCGCCAGGGATTGCCTTTTCTATAGTAAATTTTTCAAAAAATAATTTTTTTACTGTTGCAAATTTCAATTGCGCCAGGGATTGCCTTTTCTACAGTAAATTTTACAAAAAATAATTTTTTACTGTCGCACGTTTTAATTGCGCCAGGGATTGCCTTTTCTACAGTAAATTTTTCAAAAATTAATTTTATACTGTCTCAAATTTTAAATACGCCAGGGATTGCCTTTTCTATAGTAAATTTTTCAAAAAAAAATTTTCTACTGTCGCAAATTTTAATTGCGCCAAGGATTGCCTTTTCTATAGTAAATTTTTCAAAAATTAATTTTTTACTGTCGCAAATTTTAATTACGCCAGGGATTGCCTTTTCTATAGTAAATTATTCAAAAATAATTTTTTACTGTCGCAAATTTTAAATACGCCAGGTATTGCCATTTCTGTAGTAAATTTTTCAAAATTTAATTTTATACTGTCGCAAATTTTAAATACGCCAGGGATTGCCTTTTCTATAGTAAATTTTGCAAAAAAATAATTTTTTACTGTCGCAAATTGTAATTGCGCCAGGGATTGCCTTTTCTATAGTAAATTTTTCAAAAATTAATTTTTTACTGTCGCAAATTTTAAATACGCCAGGGATTGCCTTTTCTATAGTAAATTATTCAAAAAATAATTTTTTACTGTCGCAAATTGTAATTATGCCAGGGATTGCCTTTTCTATAGTAAACTTTTCAAAAATTAATTTTTTACTGTCGCAAATTTTAAATCCGCCAGGGATTGCCTTTTCTAAAGTAAATTTTTCAAAAAATAATTTTTTACTGTCGCAAATTTTAATTGCGCCAGGGATTGCCTTTTCTATAGTAAATTTTTCAAAAAATAATTTTTTACTGTCGCAAATTTTAATTACGCCAGGGATTGCCATTTCTATAGTAAATTTTTCAAAAAATAATTTTCTACTGTCGCAAATTTTAATTGCGCCAGGGATTGCCTTTTCTACAGTAAATTTTTCAAAAAATAATTTTTTACTGTCGCAAATTTTAATTGCGCCAGGGATTGCCTTTTCTATAGTAAATTATTCAAAAAATAATTTTCTACTGTCGCAAATTTTAATTGCTCCAGGGATTGCCTTTTCTACAGTAAATTTTTCAAAAATTAATTTTTTACTGTCGCAAATTTTAATTACGCCAGGGATTGCCTTTTCTATAGTAAATTTTTCAAAATTTAATTTAATACTGTCGCAAATTTTAATTACGCCAGGGATTGCCTTTTCTATAGTAAATTATTCAAAAAATAATTTTTTACTGTCGCAAATTTTGAATACGCCAGGGATTGCCTTTTCTATAGTAAATTTTTCAAAAAAAAATTTTCTACTGTCGCAAATTTTAATTACGCCAGGGTTTGCCTTTTCTACAGTAAATTTTTCAAAAAATAATTTTCTACTGTCGCAAATTTTAATTTCGCCAGGAATTGCCTTTTCTACTGTAAATTTTTCAAAAACGAATTTTTTACTGTCGCAAATTTTAATTACGCCAGGGATGGCCTTTTCTATAGTAAATTTTTCAAAAATTAATTTTTTACTGTCGCAAATTTTAAATCCGCCAGGGATTGCCTTTTCTACAGTAAATTATTCAAAAAATAATTTTTTACTGTCGCAGATTTTAATTGCGCCAGGGATTGCCTTTTCTAAAGTAAATTTTTCAAAAAATAATTTTTTACTGTCGCAAATTTTAATTGCGCCAGGGATTGCCTTTTCTATAGTAAATTTTTCAAAAAATAATTTTTTACTGTTGCAAATTTTAATTGCGCCAGGGATTGCCTTTTCTACAGTAAATTTTACAAAAAATAATTTTTTACTGTCGCAAATTTTAAATACGCCAGGGATTGCCTTTTCTATAGTAAATTTTTCAAAAAAAAATTTTCTACTGTCGCAAATTTTAATTACGCCAGGGATTGCCTTTTCTACAGTAAATTTTTCAAAAAATAATTTTCTACTGTCGCAAATTTTAATTTCGCCAGGAATTGCCTTTTCTACAGTAAATTTTTCAAAAACGAATTTTTTACTGTCGCAAATTTTAATTACGCCAGGGATTGCCTTTTCTATAGTAAATTTTTCAAAAAATTAATTTTTTACTGTCGCAAATTTTAAATCCGCCAGGGATTGCCTTTTCTACAGTAAATTATTCAAAAAATAATTTTTTACTGTCGCAGATTTTAATTGCGCCAGGGATTGCCTTTTTTAAAGTAAATTTTTCAAAAAATAATTTTTTAATGTCGCAAATTTTAATTGCGCCAGAGATTGCCTTTTCTATAGTAAATTTTTCAAAAAATAATTTTTTACTGTTGCAAATTTTAATTGCGCCAGGGATTGCCTTTTCTACAGTAAATTTTACAAAAAATAATTTTTTACTGTCGCATGTTTTAATTACGCCAGGGATTGCCTTTTCTATAGTAAATTTTTCAAAAATTAATTTTTTACTGTCGCAAAATTTTAAATACGCCAGGGATTGCCTTTTCTATAGTAAATTATTCAAAAAATAATTTTTTACTGTCGCAAATTTTAATTACGCCAGGGATTGCCATTTCTATAGTAAATTTTTCAAAAAATAATTTTCTACTGTCGCAAATTTTAATTGCGCCAGGGATTGCCTTTTCTACAGTAAATTTTTCAAAAAATAATTTTTTACTGTCGCAAATTTTAATTGCGCCAGGGATTGCCTTTTCTATAGTAAATTATTCAAAAAATAATTTTCTACTGTCGCAAATTTTAATTGCGCCAGGGATTGCCTTTTCTACAGTAAATTTTTCAAAAATTAATTTTTTACTGTCGCAAATTTTAATTACGCCAGGGATTGCCTTTTCTATAGTAAATTTTTCAAAATTTAATTTAATACTGTCGCAAATTTTAATTACGCCGGGGATTGCCTTTTCTATAGTAAATTTTTCATATAATAATTTTTTACTGTCGCAAAATTTAAATACGCCAGGGATTGCCTTTTCTATAGTAAATTTTTCAAAAAAAAATTTTCTACTGTTGCAAATTTTAATTACGCCAGGGAGTGCCTTTTCTACAGTAAATTTTTCAAAAAATAATTTTCTACTGTCGCAATTTTTAATTGCGCCAGGAATTGCCTTTTCTACAGTAAATTTTACAAAAAATAATTTTATACTGTCGCAAATTGTAATTACGCCAGGGATTGCCTTTTCTATAGTAAACTTTTCAAAAATTAATTTTTTACTGTCGCAAATTTTAAATCCGCCAGGGATTGCCTTTTCTATAGTAAATTATTCAAAAAATAATTTTTTACTGTCGCAAATTTTAATTGCGCCAGGGATTGCCTTTTCTAAAGTAAATTTTTCAAAAAATAATTTTTTACTGTCGCAGATTTTAATTGCGCCAGGGATTGCCTTTTCTAAAGTAAATTTTTCAAAAAATAATTTTTTACTGTCGCAAATTTTAATTGCGCCAGGGATTGCCTTTTCTATAGTAAATTTTTCAAAAAATAATTTTTTACTGTTGCAAATTTTAATTGCGCCAGGGATTGCCTTTTCTACAGTAAATTTTACAAAAAATAATTTTTTACTGTCGCAAATTTTAAATACGCCAGGGATTGCCTTTTCTATAGTAAATTTTTCAAAAAAAAATTTTCTACTGTCGCAAATTTTAATTACGCCAGGGATTGCCTTTTCTACAGTAAATTTTTCAAAAAATAATTTTCTACTGTCGCAAATTTTAATTTCGCCAGGAATTGCCTTTTCTACAGTAAATTTTTCAAAAACGAATTTTTTACTGTCGCAAATTTTAATTACGCCAGGGATTGCCTTTTCTATAGTAAATTTTTCAAAAAATTAATTTTTTACTGTCGCAAATTTTAAATCCGCCAGGGATTGCCTTTTCTACAGTAAATTATTCAAAAAATAATTTTTTACTGTCGCAGATTTTAATTGCGCCAGGGATTGCCTTTTTTAAAGTAAATTTTTCAAAAAATAATTTTTTAATGTCGCAAATTTTAATTGCGCCAGAGATTGCCTTTTCTATAGTAAATTTTTCAAAAAATAATTTTTTACTGTTGCAAATTTTAATTGCGCCAGGGATTGCCTTTTCTACAGTAAATTTTACAAAAAATAATTTTTTACTGTCGCATGTTTTAATTACGCCAGGGATTGCCTTTTCTATAGTAAATTTTTCAAAAATTAATTTTTTACTGTCGCAAAATTTTAAATACGCCAGGGATTGCCTTTTCTATAGTAAATTATTCAAAAAATAATTTTTTACTGTCGCAAATTTTAATTACGCCAGGGATTGCCATTTCTATAGTAAATTTTTCAAAAAATAATTTTCTACTGTCGCAAATTTTAATTGCGCCAGGGATTGCCTTTTCTACAGTAAATTTTTCAAAAAATAATTTTTTACTGTCGCAAATTTTAATTGCGCCAGGGATTGCCTTTTCTATAGTAAATTATTCAAAAAATAATTTTCTACTGTCGCAAATTTTAATTGCGCCAGGGATTGCCTTTTCTACAGTAAATTTTTCAAAAATTAATTTTTTACTGTCGCAAATTTTAATTACGCCAGGGATTGCCTTTTCTATAGTAAATTTTTCAAAATTTAATTTAATACTGTCGCAAATTTTAATTACGCCGGGGATTGCCTTTTCTATAGTAAATTTTTCATATAATAATTTTTTACTGTCGCAAAATTTAAATACGCCAGGGATTGCCTTTTCTATAGTAAATTTTTCAAAAAAAAATTTTCTACTGTTGCAAATTTTAATTACGCCAGGGAGTGCCTTTTCTACAGTAAATTTTTCAAAAAATAATTTTCTACTGTCGCAATTTTTAATTGCGCCAGGAATTGCCTTTTCTACAGTAAATTTTACAAAAAATAATTTTATACTGTCGCAAATTGTAATTACGCCAGGGATTGCCTTTTCTATAGTAAACTTTTCAAAAATTAATTTTTTACTGTCGCAAATTTTAAATCCGCCAGGGATTGCCTTTTCTATAGTAAATTATTCAAAAAATAATTTTTTACTGTCGCAAATTTTAATTGCGCCAGGGATTGCCTTTTCTAAAGTAAATTTTTCAAAAAATAATTTTTTACTGTCGCAAATTTTAATTGCGCCAGGGATGGCCTTTTCTATAGTAAATTTTTCAAAAAATAATTTTTTACTGTTGCAAATTTCAATTGCGCCAGGGATTGCCTTTTCTACAGTAAATTTTACAAAAAATAATTTTTTACTGTCGCACGTTTTAATTACGCCAGGGATTGCCTTTTCTATAGTAAATTTTTCAAAAATTAATTTTTTACTGTCGAAAATTTTAAATACGCCAGGGATTGCCTTTTCTACAGTAAATTTTTCAAAAAAATAATTTTCTACTGTCGCAAATTTTAATTGCGCCAGGGATTGCCTTTTCTACAGTAAATTTTTCAAAAAATAATTTTTTACTGTCGCAAATTTTAATTGCGCCAGGGATTGCCTTTTCTATAGTAAATTTTTCAAAAAATAATTTTTTACTGTCGCAAATTTTAATTACGCCAGGGATTGCCATTTCTATAGTAAATTTTTCAAAAAATAATTTTTTACTGTCGCAAATTTTAAATACGCCAGGGATTGCCTTTTCTATAGTAAATTTTTCAAAAAAAAATTTTCTACTGTCGCAAATTTTAATTACGCCAGGGATTGCCTTTTCTACAGTAAATTTTTCAAAAAATAATTTTCTACTGTCGCAAATTTTAATTTCGCCAGGAATTGCCTTTTCTACAGTAAATTTTTCAAAAACGAATTTTTTACTGTCGCAAATTTTAATTACGCCAGGGATTGCCTTTTCTATAGTAAATTTTTCAAAAATTAATTTTTTACTGTCGCAAATGTTAAATCCGCCAGGGATTGCCTTTTCTACAGTAAATTATTCAAAAAATAATTTTTTACTGTCGCAGATTTTAATTGCGCCAGGGATTGCCTTTTCTAAAGTAAATTTTTCAAAAAATAATTTTTTACTGTCGCAAATTTTAATTGCGCCAGGGATTGCCTTTTCTATAGTAAATTTTTCAAAAAATAATTTTTTACTGTTGCAAATTTTAATTGCGCCAGGGATTGCCTTTTCTACAGTAAATTTTACAAAAAATAATTTTTTACTGTCGCACGTTTTAATTACGCCAGGGATTGCCTTTTCTATAGTAAATTTTTCAAAAATTAATTTTTTACTGTCGCAAAATTTTAAATACGCCAGGGATTGCCTTTTCTATAGTAAATTATTCAAAAAATAATTTTTTACTGTCGCAAATTTTAATTACGCCAGGGATTGCCATTTCTATAGTAAATTTTTCAAAAAATAATTTTCTACTGTCGCAAATTTTAATTGCGCCAGGGATTGCCTTTTCTAGAGTAAATTTTTCAAAAAATAATTTTTTTACTGTCGCAAATTTTAATTGCGCCAGGGATTGCCTTTTCTATAGTAAATTATTCAAAAAATAATTTTCTACTGTCGCAAATTTTAATTGCGCCAGGGATTGCCTTTTCTACAGTAAATTTTTCAAAAATTAATTTTTTACTGTCGCAAATTTTAATTACGCCAGGGATTGCCTTTTCTATAGTAAATTTTTCAAAATTTAATTTAATACTGTCGCAAATTTTAATTACGCCGGGGATTGCCTTTTCTATAGTAAATTTTTCATATAATAATTTTTTACTGTCGCAAATTTTAAATACGCCAGGGATTGCCTTTTCTATAGTAAATTTTTCAAAAAAAAATTTTCTACTGTCGCAAATTTTAATTACGCCAGGGATTGCCTTTTCTACAGTAAATTTTTCAAAAAATAATTTTCTACTGTCGCAAATTTTAATTTCGCCAGGAATTGCCTTTTCTACAGTAAATTTTTCAAAAACGAATTTTTTACTGTCGCAAATTTTAATTGCGCCAGGGATTGCCTTTTCTACAGTAAATTTTTCAAAAATTAATTTTTTACTGTCGCAAATTTTAATTACGCCAGGGATTGCCTTTTCTATAGTAAATTTTTCAAAATTTAATTTAATACTGTCGCAAATTTTAATTACGCCGGGGATTGCCTTTTCTATAGTAAATTTTTCATATAATAATTTTCTACTGTCGCAAATTTTAATTACGCCAGTGATTGCCTTTTCTATAGTAAATTTTTCAAAAAATAATTTTTTACTGTCGCAAATTTTAATTGCGCCAGCGATTGCCTTTTCTACAGTAAATTTTTCAAAAATAATTTTTTACTGTCGCAAATTTCAATTGCGCCAGGGATTGCCTTTTCTATAGTAAATTTTTCAAAAACTAATTTTTTACTGTCGCAAATTTTAAGTACGCCAGGGATTGCCTTTTCTATAGTAAATTTTTCAAAATTTAATTTTATACTGTCGCAAGTTTTAATTGCGCCAGGGATGATTGCCATTTCTATAGTAAATTTTTCAAACATTAATTTTATACTGTCGCAAATTTTAATTACGCCAGGGATTGCCTTTTCTATAGTAAATTTTTCAAAAAATAATTTTCTACTGTCGCAAATTTTAATTGCGCCAGGGATTGCCTTTTCTACAGTAAATTTTTCAAAAAATAATTTTCTACTGTCGCAAATTTTAATTCCGCCAGGGATTGCCTTTTCTATAGTAAATTTTTCACAAATTAATTTTTTACTGTCGCAAATTTTAATTGCGCCAGGGATTGCCTTTTCTATAGTAAATTATTCACAAATTAATTTTTTACTGTCGCAAATTTTAATTGCGGCAGGGATTGAATTTTCTACAGTAAATTTTTCAAAAATAATTTTTTACTGTCGCAAATTTTAATTGCGCCAGGGATTGCCTTTTCTATAGTAAATTTTTCAAAAACTAATTTTTTACTGTCGCAAATTTTAATTACGCCAGGGATTGCCTTTTCTATTGTAAATTATTCAAAAAATAATTTTTTACTGTCGCAAATTTTAATTGCGCCAGGGATTGCCTTTTCTACAGTAAATTATTCACAAATAATTTTTTACTGTCGCAAATTTTAATTGCGCCAGGGATTGCCTTTTCTACAGTAAATTATTCAAAAAATAATTTTTTACTGTCACAAATTTTAATTGCGCCAGGGATTGCCTTTTCTACAGTAAATTATTCACAAATAATTTTTTACTGTCGCAAATTTTAATTACGCCAGTGATTGCCTTTTCTATAGTAAATTTTTCAAAAAATAATTTTTTACTGTCGCAAATTTTAATTACGCCAGGGATTGCCTTTTCTATAGTAAATTTTTCAAAAAATAATTTTTTACTGTCGCAAATTTTAATTGCGCCAGGGATTGCCTTTTCTATAGTAAATTTTGCAAAAAAATAATTTTTTACTGTCGCAAATTTTAAATACGCCAGGGATTGCCTTTTCTATAGTAAATTTTTCAAAAATTAATTTTTTACTGTCGCAAATTTTAATTACGCCAGGGATTGCCTTTGCTATAGTAAATTTTTCAAAAATTAATTTTTTACTGTCGCAAATTTTAAATCCGCCAGGGATTGCCTTTTCTACAGTAAATTTTTCAAAAATTAATTTTTTACTCTCGCAAATTTTAATTGCGCCAGGGATTGCCTTTCTACAATAAATTTTACAAAAAATAATTTTATACTGTCGCAAATTTTAATTGCGCCAGGGATTGCCTTTTCTATAGTAAATTATTCACAAATTAATTTTTTACTGTCGCAAATTTTAATTGCGGCAGGGATTGAATTTTCTATAGTAAATTATTCAAAAACTAATTTTTTACTGTCGCAAATTTTAATTGCGCCAGGGATTGCCTTTTCTATAGTAAATTATTCAAAAAAACAATTTTTACTGTCGCAAATTTTAATTGCGCGAGGGATTGCCTTTTCTACAGTAAATTTTTCAAAAAATAATTTTTTACTGTCGCAAATTTTAATTGCGCCAGGGATTGCCTTTTCTATAGTAAATTTTTCAAAAAATAATTTTCTACTGTCGCAAATTTAAATACGCCAGGTATTGCCTTTTCTATAGTAAATTTTGCAAAAAATAATTTTCTACTGTCGCAAATTTTAATTACGCCAGGGATTGCCTTTTCTATAGTAAATTTTTCAAAAAATAATTTTTTACTGTCGCAAATTTTAATTGCGCCAGGGATTGTCTTTTCTATAGTAAATTTTTCAAAAATTAATTTTTTACTGTCGCAAATTTTAATTGCGCCAGGGATTGCCTTTTCTACAGTAAATTTTTCAAAAAATAATTTTCTACTGTCGCAAATTTTAATTGCGTCAGGGATTGCCTTTTCTACAGTAAATTTTTCAAAAAATAATTTTCTACTGGCGCAAATTTTAATTGCGCCAGGGATTGCCTTTTCTACAGTAAATTTAAAAAAAAATAATTTTTTACTGTCGCAAATTTTAATTGCGCCAGGGATTGCCTTTTCTACAGTAAATTATTCACAAATAATTTTTTACTGTCGCAAATTTTAATTACGCCAGGGATTGCCTTTTCTATAGTAAATTTTTCAAAAATTAATTTTTTACTGTCGCAAATTTTAATTGCGCCAGGGATTGCCTTTTCTATAGTAAATTTTTCAAAAAATAATTTTCTACTGTCGCAAATTTTAATTGCGCCAGGGATTGCCTTTTCTACAGTAAATTTTTCAAAAAATAATTTTTTACTGTCGCAAATTTTAATTACGCCAGGTATTGCCTTTTGTATAGTAAATTTTTCAAAAATTAATTTTTTACTGTCGCAAATTTTAAATACGCCAGGGATTGCCTTTTCTATAGTAAATTTTACAAAAAAATAATTTGTTACTGTCGCAAATTTTAATTGCGCCAGGCATTAACTTTTCTATAGTAAATTTTTCAAAAAATAATTTTTTACTGTCGCAAATTTTAATTGCGCAAGGGATTGCCTCTTCTACAGTAAATTTTTCAAAATTTAATTTTATACTCTCGCAAGTTTTAATTGCGCCAGGGATGATTGCCATTTCTATAGTAAATTTTTCAAACATTAAATTTATACTCTCGCAAATTTTAATTACGCCAGGGATTGCCTTTTCTATAGTAAATTTTTCAAAAAATAATTTTCTACTGTCGCAAATTTTAATTGCGCCAGGGATTGCCTTTTCTACAGTAAATTTCTCAAAAAATAATTTTCTACTGTCGCAAATTTTAATTGCGCCAGGGATTGCCTTTTATTTAGTAAATTTTTCACAAATTAATGTTTTACTGTCGCAAATTTTAATTGCGCCAGGTATTGCCTTTTCTGTAGTAAATTTTGCAAAAAAATAATTTTTTACTGTCGCAAATTTTAAATATGCCAGGGATTGCCTTTTCTATAGTAAATTTTTCAAAAATTAATTTTTTACTGTCGCAAATTTTAATTACGCCAGGGATTGCCTATACTATAGTAAATTTTTTCAAAAATTAATTTTTTACTGTCGCAAATTTTAAATCCGCCAGGGATTGCCTTTTCTACAGTAAATGTTTCAAAAATTAATTTTTTACTATCGCAAATTTTAATTGCCCCAGGGATTGCCTTTTCTACAGTAAATTTTACAAAAATTAATTTTATACTGTCGCAAATTTTAATTGTGCCCGGGATTGCCTTTTCTATAGTAAATTATTCACAAATTAATTTTTTACTGTCGCAAATTTTAGTTGCGGCAGGGATTGAATTTTCTATAGTAAATTATTCAAAAACTAATTTTTTACTGTCGCAAATTTTAATTGCGCCAGGGATTGCCTTTTCTATAGTAAATTATTCAAAAAAATAATTTTTTACTGTCGCAAATTTTAATTGCGCGAGGGATTGCCTTTTCTACAGTAAATTTTTCAAAAAATAATTTTTTACTGTCGCTAATTTTAATTGCGCCAGGGATTGCCTTTTCTATAGTAAATTTTTCAAAAAATAATTTTCTACTGTCGAAAATTTAAATACGCCAGGGATTGCCTGTTCTATAGTAAATTTTGCAAAAAATAATTTTCTATTGTCGCAAATTTTAATTACGCCAGGGATTGCCGTTTCTATAGTAAATTTTTCAAAAAATAATTTTTTACTGTCGCAAATTTTAATTGCGCCAGGGATTGCCTTTTCTATAGTAAATTTTTCAAAAATTAATTTTTTAATGTCGCAAATTTTAATTGCGCCAAGGATTGCATTTTCTACAGTAAATTTTTCACAAAATAATTTTCTACTGTCGCAAATTTTAATTGCGCCAGGGATTGCCTTTTCTACAGTAAATTTTTCAGAAAATAATTTTTTACTGTCACAAATTTTAATTGCGCCAGGGATTGCCTTTTCTAAAGTAAATTTTTCAAAAAATAATTTTTTACTGTCGCAAATTTTAATTACGCCAGGGATTGCCTTTTCTATAGTAAATTATTCAAAAAATAATTTTTTACTGTCGCAAATTTTAATTGCGCCAGGGATTGCCTTTTCTACAGTAAATTTTTGAAAAAATAATTTTTACTGTCGCAAATTTTAATTACGCCAGGGATTGCCTTTTCTATAGTAAATTTTTCAAAAATTAATTTTTTACTGTCGCAAATTTTAATTACGCCAGGGATTGCCTTTTCTATAGTAAATTTTTCAAAAAATAATTTTCCACTGTCGCAAATTTTATTTGCGCCAGGGATTGCCTTTTCTACAGTAAATTTTTCAAAAAATAATTTTTTACTGTCGCAAATTTTAATTACGCCAGGGATTGCCTTTTGCATAGTAAATTTTTCAAAAATTAATTTTTTACTGTCGCAAATTTTAAATACGCCAGGGATTGCCTTTTCTATAGTAAATTTTGCAAAAAAATAATTTGTTACTGTCGCAAATTGTAATTGCGCCAGGGATTACCTTTTCTATAGTAAATTTTTCAAAAATTAATTTTTTACTGTCGCAAATTTTAATTGCGACAGGGATTGCCTTTTCTACAGTAAATTTTTCAAAAAATAATTTTTTACTGTCGCAAATTTTAATTACGCCAGGGATTGCCTTTTCTATAGTAAATTATTCAAAAAATAATTTTTTACTGTCGCAAATTTTAATTGCGTCAGGAATTGCCTTTTCTACAGTAAATTTTACAAAAAATAATTTTATACTGTCGCAAATTTTAAATACGCCAGGGATTGCCTTTTCTATAGTAAATTATTCAAAAAATAATTTTTTACTGTCGAAAATTTTAAATACGCCAGGGATTGCCTTTTCTACAGTAAATTTTTCAAAAAATAATTTTCTACTGTCGCAAATTTTAGTTGCGCCAGGGATTGCCTTTTCAATAGTAAATTTTTCACAAATTAATTTTTTACTGTCGCAAATTTTAAATACGCCAGGAATTGCCTTTTCTATAGTAAATTTTGCAAAAAATAATTTTTTACTGTAGCAAATTTTAATTGCGCCAGGGATTGCCTTTTCTACAGTAAATTTTTCAAAAATTAATTTTTTACTGTCGCAAATTTTAAATACGCCAGGGATTGCCTTTTCTATAGTAAATTTTGGAAAAAATATTTTTTTACTGTCACAAATTTTAACTGCGCCAGGGATTGCCTTTTCTACAGTAAATTTTTCAAAAATTAATTTTATACAGTCGCAAATTTTAAATACGCCAAGGATTGCCTTTTCTATAGTAAATTTTGCAAAAAAATAATTTTTTACTGTCGCAAATTTTAGTTGCGCCAGCGATTGCCTTTTCTACAGTAAATTTTTCAAAAATAATTTTTTACTGTCGCAAATTTTAATTGCGCCAGGGATTGCCTTTTCTATTGTAAATTATTCAAAAAATAATTTTTTACTGTCGCAAATTTTAATTGCGCCAGGGATTGCCTTTTCTACAGTAAATTATTCACAAATAATTTTTTACTGTCGCAAATTTTAATTACGCCAGTGATTGCCTTTTCTATAGTAAATTTTTCAAAAAATAATTTTTTACTGTCGCAAATTTTAATTACGCCAGGGATTGCCTTTTCTATAGTAAATTTTTCAAAAAATAATTTTCTACTGTCGCAAATTTTAATTGCGCCAGGGATTGCCTTTTCTACAGTAAATTTTTCAAAAAATAATTTTCTACTGTCGCAAATTTTAATTCCGCCAGGGATTGCCTTTTCTATAGTAAATTTTTCACAAATTAATTTTTTACTGTCGCAAATTTTAATTGCGCCAGGGATTGCCTTTTCTATAGTAAATTTTGCAAAAAAATAATTTTTTACTGTCGCAAATTTTAAATACGCCAGGGATTGCCTTTTCTATAGTAAATTTTTCAAAAATTAATTTTTTACTGTCGCAAATTTTAATTACGCCAGGGATTGCCTTTGCTATAGTAAATTTTTCAAAAATTAATTTTTTACTGTCGGAAATTTTAAATCCGCCAGGGATTGCCTTTTCTACAGTAAATTTTTCAAAAATTAATTTTTTACTCTCGCAAATTTTAATTGCGCCAGGGATTGCCTTTCTACAGTAAATTTTACAAAAAATAATTTTATACTGTCGCAAATTTTAATTGCGCCAGGGATTGCCTTTTCTATAGTAAATTATTCACAAATTAATTTTTTACTGTCGCAAATTTTAATTGCGGCAGGGATTGAATTTTCTATAGTAAATTATTCAAAAACTAATTTTTTACTGTAGCAAATTTTAATTGCGCCAGGGATTGCCTTTTCTATAGTAAATTATTCAAAAAAACAATTTTTTACTGTCGCAAATTTTAATTGCGCGAGGGATTGCCTTTTCTACAGTAAATTTTTCAAAAATTAATTTTTTACTGTCGCAAATTTTAAATACGCCAGGGATTGCCTTTTCTATAGTAAATTTTACAAAAAAATAATTTGTTACTGTCGCAAATTTTAATTGCGCCAGGCATTAACTTTTCTATAGTAAATTTTTCAAAAAATAATTTTTTACTGTCGCAAATTTTAATTGCGCAAGGGATTGCCTCTTCTACAGTAAATTTTTCAAAATTTAATTTTATACTCTCGCAAGTTTTAATTGCGCCAGGGATGATTGCCATTTCTATAGTAAATTTTTCAAACATTAAATTTATACTCTCGCAAATTTTAATTACGCCAGGGATTGCCTTTTCTATAGTAAATTTTTCAAAAAATAATTTTCTACTGTCGCAAATTTTAATTGCGCCAGGGATTGCCTTTTCTACAGTAAATTTCTCAAAAAATAATTTTCTACTGTCGCAAATTTTAATTGCGCCAGGGATTGCCTTTTGTTTAGTAAATTTTTCACAAATTAATGTTTTACTGTCGCAAATTTTAATTGCGCCAGGTATTGCCTTTTCTGTAGTAAATTTTGCAAAAAAATAATTTTTTACTGTCGCAAATTTTAAATACGCCAGGGATTGCCTTTTCTATAGTAAATTTTTCAAAAATTAATTTTTTACTGTCGCAAATTTTAATTACGCCAGGGATTGCCTTTTCTATAGTAAATTTTTTCAAAAATTAATTTTTTACTGTCGCAAATTTTAAATCCGCCAGGGATTGCCTTTTCTACAGTAAATGTTTCAAAAATTAATTTTTTACTGTCGCAAATTTTAATTGCCCCAGGGATTGCCTTTTCTACAGTAAATTTTACAAAAATTAATTTTATACTGTCGCAAATTTTAATTGTGCCCGGGATTGCCTTTTCTATAGTAAATTATTCACAAACTAATTTTTTACTGTCGCAAATTTTAGTTGCGGCAGGGATTGAATTTTCTATAGTAAATTATTCAAAAACTAATTTTTTACTGTCGCAAATTTTAATTACGCCAGGGATTGCATTTTCAATAGTAAATTATTCAAAAAAATAATTTTTTACTGTCGCAAATTTTAATTGCGCGAGGGATTGCCTTTTCTACAGTAAATTTTTCAAAAAATAATTTTTTACTGTCGCTAATTTTAATTGCGCCAACGATTGCCTTTTCTATAGTAAATTTTTCAAAAAATAATTTTCTACTGTCGAAAATTTAAATACGCCAGGGATTGCCTTTTCTATAGTAAATTTTGCAAAAAATAATTTTCTATTGTCGCAAATTTTAATTACGCCAGGGATTGCCGTTTCTATAGTAAATTTTTCAAAAAATAATTTTCTACTGTCGCAAATTTTAATTGCGCCAGGGATTGCCTTTTCTATAGTAAATTTTTCAAAAATTAATTTTTTAATGTCGCAAATTTTAATTGCGCCAAGGATGGCCTTTTCTACAGTAAATTTTTCAAAAAATAATTTTCTACTGTCGCAAATTTTAATTGTGTCAGGGATTGCCTTTTCTACAGTAAATTTTTCAAAAAATAATTTTCTACTGTCGCAAATTTTAATTGCGCCAGGTATTGCCTTTTCTACAGTAAATTTTTCAGAAAATAATTTTTTACTGTCACAAATTTTAATTGCGCCAGGGATTGCCTTTTCTAAAGTAAATTTTTCAAAAAATAATTTTTTACTGTCGCAAATTTTAATTTCGCCAGGGATTGCCTTTTCTATAGTAAATTATTCAAAAAACAATTTTTTACTGTCGCAAATTTTAATTGCGCCAGGGATTGCCTTTTCTACAGTAAATTTTTGAAAAAATAATTTTTACTGTCGCAAATTTTAATTACGCCAGGGATTGCCTTTTCTATAGTAAATTTTTCAAAAATTAATTTTTTACTGTCGCAAATTTTAATTACGCCAGGGATTGCCTTTTCTATAGTAAATTTTTCAAAAAATAATTTTCTACTGTCGCAAATTTTAATTGCGCCAGGGATTGCCTTTTCTACAGTAAATTTTTCAAAAAATAATTTTTTACTGTCGCAAATTTTAATTACGCCAGGGATTGCCTTTTCTATAGTAAATTTTTCATATAATAATTTTCTACTGTCGCAAATTTTAATTACGCCAGTGATTGCCTGTTCTATAGTAAATTTTTCAAAAAATAATTTTTTACTGTCGCAAATTTTAATTGCGCCAGCGATTGCCTTTTCTACAGTAAATTTTTCAAAAATAATTTTTTACTGTCGCAAATTTTAATTGCGCCAGGGATTGCCTTTTCTATAGTAAATTTTTCAAAAACTAATTTTTTACTGTCGCAAATTTTAATTACGCCAGGGATTGCCTTTTCTATAGTAAATTTTTCAAAATTTAATTTTATACTGTCGCAAGTTTTAATTGCGCCAGGGATGATTGCCATTTCTATAGTAAATTTTTCAAACATTAATTTTATACTGTCGCAAATTTTAATTACGCCAGGGTTTGCCTTTTCTATAGTAAATTTTTCAAAAAATAATTTTTTACTGTCGCAAATTTTAATTGCGCCAGGGATTGCCTTTTCTACAGTAAATTTTTCAAAAAATAATTTTCTACTGTCGCAAATTTTAATTCCGCCAGGGATTGCCTTTTCTATAGTAAATTTTTCACAAATTAATTTTTTACTGTCGCAAATTTTAATGGCGCCAGGGATTGCCTTTTCTATAGTAAATTATTCAAAAATTAATTTTTTACTGTCGCAAATTTTAATTGCGGCAGGGATTGAATTTTCTACAGTAAATTTTTCAAAAATAATTTTTTACTGTCGCAAATTTTAATTGCGCCAGGGATTGCCTTTTCTATAGTAAATTTTTCAAAAACTAATTTTTTACTGTCGCAAATTTTAATTACGCCAGGGATTGCCTTTTCTATTGTAAATTATTCAAAAAATAATTTTTTACTGTCGCAAATTTTAATTGCGCCAGGGATTGCCTTTTCTACAGTAAATTATTCACAAATAATTTTTTACTGTCGCAAATTTTAATTGCGCCAGGGATTGCCTTTTCTACAGTAAATTATTCACAAATAATTTTTTACTGTCGCAAATTTTAATTACGCCAGTGATTGCCTTTTCTATAGTAAATTATTCACAAATAATTTTTTACTGTCGCAAATTTTAATTACGCCAGTGATTGCCTTTTCTATAGTAAATTTTTCAAAAAATAATTTTTTACTATCGCAAATTTTAATTGCGCCAGCGATTGCCTTTTCTACAGTAAATTTTTCAAAAATAATTTTTTACTGTCGCAAATTTTAATTGCGCCAGGGATTGCCTTTTCTATTGTAAATTATTCAAAAAATAATTTTTTACTGTGGCAAATTTTAATTGCGCCAGGGATTGCCTTTTCTACAGTAAATTATTCACAAATAATTTTTTACTGTCGCAAATTTTAATTACGCCAGTGATTGCCTTTTCTATAGTAAATTTTTCAAAAAATAATTTTTTACTGTCGCAAATTTTAATTACGCCAGGGATTGCCTTTTCTATAGTAAATTTTTCAAAAAATAATTTTCTACTGTCGCAAATTTTAATTGCGCCAGGGATTGCCTTTTCTACAGTAAATTTTTCAAAAAATAATTTTCTACTGTCGCAAATTTTAATTCCGCCAGGGATTGCCTTTTCTATAGTAAATTTTTCACAAATTAATTTTTTACTGTCGCAAATTTTAATTGCGCCAGGGATTGCCTTTTCTATAGTAAATTTTGCAAAAAAATAATTTTTTACTGTCGCAAATTTTAAATACGCCAGGGATTGCCTTTTCTATAGTAAATTTTTCAAAAATTAATTTTTTACTGTCGCAAATTTTAATTACGCCAGGGATTGCCTTTGCTATAGTAAATTTTTCAAAAATTAATTTTTTACTGTCGCAAATTTTAAATCCGCCAGGGATTGCCTTTTCTACAGTAAATTTTTCAAAAATTAATTTTTTACTCTCGCAAATTTTAATTGCGGCAGGGATTGCCTTTCTACAGTAAATTTTACAAAAAATAATTTTATACTGTCGCAAATTTTAATTGCGCCAGGGATTGCCTTTTCTATAGTAAATTATTCACAAATTAATTTTTTACTGTCGCAAATTTTAATTGCGCCAGGGATTGCCTTTTCTATAGTAAATTTTTCAAAAATTAATTTTTTACTGTCGCAAATTTTAATTGCGCCAGGGATTGCCTTTTCTACAGTAAATTTTTCAAAAAATAATTTTCTACTGTCGCAAATTTTAATTGCGCCAGGGATTAACTTTTCTATAGTAAATTTTTCAAAAAATAATTTTTTACTGTCGCAAATTTTAATTGCGCAAGGGATTGCCTCTTCTACAGTAAATTTTTCAAAATTTAATTTTATACTCTCGCAAGTTTTAATTGCGCCAGGGATGATTGCCATTTCTATAGTAAATTTTTCAAACATTAAATTTATACTCTCGCAAATTTTAATTACGCCAGGGATTGCCTTTTCTATAGTAAATTTTTCAAAAAATAATTTTCTACTGTCGCAAATTTTAATTGCGCCAGGGATTGCCTTTTCTACAGTAAATTTCTCAAAAAATAATTTTCTACTGTCGCAAATTTTAATTGCGCCAGGGATTGCCTTTTATTTAGTAAATTTTTCACAAATTAATGTTTTACTGTCGCAAATTTTAATTGCGCCAGGTATTGCCTTTTCTGTAGTAAATTTTGCAAAAAAATAATTTTTTACTGTCGCAAATTTTAAATACGCCAGGGATTGCCTTTTCTACAGTAAATGTTTCAAAAATTAATTTTTTACTGTCGCAAATTTTAATTGCCCCAGGGATTGCCTTTTCTACAGTAAATTTTACAAAAATTAATTTTATACTGTCGCAAATTTTAATTGTGCCCGGGATTGCCTTTTCTATAGTAAATTATTCACAAATTAATTTTTTACTGTCGCAAATTTTAGTTGCGGCAGGGATTGAATTTTCTATAGTAAATTATTCAAAAACTAATTTTTTACTGTCGCAAATTTTAATTGCGCCAGGGATTGCCTTTTCTATAGTAAATTATTCAAAAAAATAATTTTTTACTGTCGCAAATTTTAATTGCGCGAGGGATTGCCTTTTCTACAGTAAATTTTTCAAAAAATAATTTTTTACTGTCGCTAATTTTAATTTCGCCAGGGATTGCCTTTTCTATAGTAAATTTTTCAAAAAATAATTTTCTACTGTCGAAAATTTAAATACGCCAGGGATTGCCTTTTCTATAGTAAATTTTGCAAAAAATAATTTTCTATTGTCGCAAATTTTAATTACGCCAGGGATTGCCGTTTCTATAGTAAATTTTTCAAAAAATAATTTTTTACTGTCGCAAATTTTAATTGCGCCAGGGATTGCCTTTTCTATAGTAAATTTTTCAAAAATTAATTTTTTAATGTCGCAAATTTTAATTGCGCCAAGGATTGCCTTTTCTACAGTAAATTTTTCAAAAAATAATTTTCTACTGTCGCAAATTTTAATTGGGTCAGGGATTGCCTTTTCTACAGTAAATTTTTCAAAAAATAATTTTCTACTGTCGCAAATTTTAATTGCGCCAGGGATTGCCTTTTCTACAGTAAATTTTTCAGAAAATAATTTTTTACTGTCACAAATTTTAATTGCGCCAGGGATTGCCTTTTCTAAAGTAAATTTTTCAAAAAATAATTTTTTACTGTCGCAAATTTTAATTACGCCAGGGATTGCCTTTTCTATAGTAAATTATTCAAAAAATAATTTTTTACTGTCACAAATTTTAATTGCGCCAGGGATTGCCTTTTCTAAAGTAAATTTTTCAAAAAATAATTTTTTACTGTCGCAAATTTTAATTACGCCAGGGATTGCCTTTTCTATAGTAAATTATTCAAAAAATAATTTTTTACTGTCGCAAATTTTAATTGCGCGAGGGATTGCCTTTTCTACAGTAAATTTTTCAAAAAATAATTTTTTACTGTCGCTAATTTTAATTTCGCCAGGGATTGCCTTTTCTATAGTAAATTTTTCAAAAAATAATTTTCTACTGTCGAAAATTTAAATACGCCAGGGATTGCCTTTTCTATAGTAAATTTTTCAAAAAATAATTTTCTACTGTCGAAAATTTAAATACGCCAGGGATTGCCTTTTCTATAGTAAATTTTGCAAAAAATAATTTTCTATTGTCGCAAATTTTAATTACGCCAGGGATTGCCGTTTCTATAGTAAATTTTTCAAAAAATAATTTTTTACTGTCGCAAATTTTAATTGCGCCAGGGATTGCCTTTTCTAAAGTAAATTTTTCAAAAAATAATTTTTTACTGTCGCAAATTTTAATTACGCCAGGGATTGCCTTTTCTATAGTAAATTATTCAAAAAATAATTTTTTACTGTCGCAAATTTTAATTGCGCCAGGGATTGCCTTTTCTACAGTAAATTTTTGAAAAAATAATTTCTACTGTCGCAAATTTTAGTTGCGCCAGGGATTGCCTTTTCAATAGTAAATTTTTCACAAATTAATTTTTTACTGTCGCAAATTTTAAATACGCCAGGGATTGCCTTTTCTATAGTAAATTTTGCAAAAAATAATTTTTTACGGTAGCAAATTTTAATTGCGCCAGGGATTGCCTTTTCTACAGTAAATTTTTCAAAAATTAATTTTTTACTGTCGCAAATTTTAAATACGCCAGGGATTGCCTTTTCTATAGTAAATTTTGGAAAAAATATTTTTTTACTGTCGCAAATTTTAACTGCGCCAGGGATTGCCTTTTCTATAGTAAATTTTTCAAAAATTAATTTTTTACTGTCGCAAATTTTAATTACGCCAGGGATTGCCTTTTCTATAGTAAATTTTGCAAAAAATAATTTTTTATTGTCGCAAATTTTAATTGCGCCATGGATTGCCTTTTCTATAGTAAATTTTTCAAAAAATAGTTTTTTACTGTCGCAAATTTTAATTGCGCCAGGGATTGCCTTTTCTATAGTAAATTTTTCAAAAATTAATTTTTTACTGTCGCAAATTTGAATTGCGCCAGGGATTGCCTTTTCTACAGTAAATTTTTCAAAAAATAATTTTTTACTGTCGCAAATTTTAATTACGCCAGGAATTGCCTTTTCTATAGTAAATTATTCAAAAAATAATTTTTTACTGTCGCAAATTTTAATTGCGTCAGGGATGGCCTTTTCTACAGTAAATTTTACAAAAAATAATTTTATACTGTCGCAAATTTTAAATACGCCAGGGATTGCCTTTTCTATAGTAAATTATTCAAAAAATAATTTTTTACTGTCGCAAATTTTAATTGCGCCAGGGATTGCCTTTTCTACAGTAAATTTTTCAGAAAATAATTTTTTACTGTCACAAATTTTAATTGCGCCAGGGATTGCCTTTTCTAAAGTAAATTTTTCAAAAAATAATTTTTTACTGTCGCAAATTTTAATTACGCCAGGGATTGCCTTTTCTATAGTAAATTTTTCAAAAATTAATTTTTTACTGTCGCAAATTTTAATTACGCCAGGGATTGCCTTTTCTATAGTAAATTTTTCAAAAAATAATTTTCTACTGTCGCAAATTTTAATTGCGCCAGGGATTGCCTTTTCTACAGTAAATTTTTCAAAAAATAATTTTTTACTGTCGCAAATTTTAATTACGCCAGGGATTGCCTTTTCTACAGTAAATTTTTCAAAAAATAATTTTCTACTGTCGCAAATTTTAGTTGCGCCAGGGATTGCCTTTTCTAAAGTAAATTTTTCAAAAAATAATTTTTTACTGTCGCAAATTTTAATTACGCCAGGGATTGCCTTTTCTACAGTAAATTTTTCAAAAATTAATTTTTTACTGTCGCAAATTTTAAATACGCCAGGGATTGCCTTTTCTATAGTAAATTTTGGAAAAAATATTTTTTTACTGTCGCAAATTTTAACTGCGCCAGGGATTGCCTTTTCTATAGTAAATTTTTCACAAATTAATTTTTTACTGTCGCAAATTTTAAATACGCCAGGGATTGCCTTTTCTATAGTAAATTTTGCAAAAAATAATTTTTTACTGTAGCAAATTTTAATTGCGCCAGGGATTGCCTTTTCTACAGTAAATTTTTCAAAAATTAATTTTTTACTGTCGCAAATTTTAAATACGCCAGGGATTGCCTTTCTATAGTAAATTTTGGAAAAAATATTTTTTTACTGTCGCAAATTTTAACTGCGCCAGGGATTGCCTTTTCTACAGTAAATTTTTCAAAAATTAATTTTATACAGTCGCAAATTTTAAATACGCCAAGGATTGCCTTTTCTATAGTAAATTTTGCAAAAAAATAATTTTTTACTGTCGCAAATTTTAATTGCGCCAGGGATTGCCTTTTCTACAGTAAATTTTTCAAAAATTAATTTTTTACTGTCGCAAATTTTAAATACGCCAGGGATTGCCTTTTCTATAGTAAATTTTGCAAAAAAATTATTTTTTACTGTCGCAAATTTTAATTGCGCCGAGGATTGCCTTTTCTATAGTAAATTTTTCAAAAATTAATTTTTTACTGTCGCAAATTTTAATTACGCCAGGGATTGCCTTTTCTATAGTAAATTTTGCAAAAAATAATTTTTTATTGTCGCAAATTTTAATTGCGCCATGGATTGCCTTTTCTATAGTAAATTTGTCAAAAAATAATTTTTTACTGTCGCAAATTTTAATTGCGCCAGGGATTGCCTTTTCTATAGTAAATTTTTCAAAAATTAATTTTTTACTGTCGCAAATTTGAATTGCGCCAGGGATTGCCTTTTCTACAGTAAATTTTTCAAAAAATAATTTTTTACTGTCGCAAATTTTAATTACGCCAGGAATTGCCTTTTCTATAGTAAATTATTCAAAAAATAATTTTTTACTGTCGCAAATTTTAATTGCGTCAGGGATGGCCTTTTCTACAGTAAATTTTACAAAAAATAATTTTATACTGTCGCAAATTTTAAATACGCCAGGGATTGCCTTTTCTATAGTAAATTATTCAAAAAATAATTTTTTACTGTCGCAAATTTTAATTGCGCCAGGGATTGCCTTTTCTACAGTAAATTTTTCAGAAAATAATTTTTTACTGTCACAAATTTTAATTGCGCCAGGGATTGCCTTTTCTAAAGTAAATTTTTCAAAAAATAATTTTTTACTGTCGCAAATTTTAATTACGCCAGGGATTGCCTTTTCTATAGTAAATTTTTCAAAAATTAATTTTTTACTGTCGCAAATTTTAATTACGCCAGGGATTGCCTTTTCTATAGTAAATTTTTCAAAAAATAATTTTCTACTGTCGCAAATTTTAATTGCGCCAGGGATTGCCTTTTCTACAGTAAATTTTTCAAAAAATAATTTTTTACTGTCGCAAATTTTAATTACGCCAGGGATTGCCTTTTCTACAGTAAATTTTTCAAAAAATAATTTTCTACTGTCGCAAATTTTAGTTGCGCCAGGGATTGCCTTTTCTAAAGTAAATTTTTCAAAAAATAATTTTTTACTGTCGCAAATTTTAATTACGCCAGGGATTGCCTTTTCTACAGTAAATTTTTCAAAAATTAATTTTTTACTGTCGCAAATTTTAAATACGCCAGGGATTGCCTTTTCTATAGTAAATTTTGGAAAAAATATTTTTTTACTGTCGCAAATTTTAACTGCGCCAGGGATTGCCTTTTCTATAGTAAATTTTTCACAAATTAATTTTTTACTGTCGCAAATTTTAAATACGCCAGGGATTGCCTTTTCTATAGTAAATTTTGCAAAAAATAATTTTTTACTGTAGCAAATTTTAATTGCGCCAGGGATTGCCTTTTCTACAGTAAATTTTTCAAAAATTAATTTTTTACTGTCGCAAATTTTAAATACGCCAGGGATTGCCTTTCTATAGTAAATTTTGGAAAAAATATTTTTTTACTGTCGCAAATTTTAACTGCGCCAGGGATTGCCTTTTCTACAGTAAATTTTTCAAAAATTAATTTTATACAGTCGCAAATTTTAAATACGCCAAGGATTGCCTTTTCTATAGTAAATTTTGCAAAAAAATAATTTTTTACTGTCGCAAATTTTAATTGCGCCAGGGATTGCCTTTTCTACAGTAAATTTTTCAAAAATTAATTTTTTACTGTCGCAAATTTTAAATACGCCAGGGATTGCCTTTTCTATAGTAAATTTTGCAAAAAAATTATTTTTTACTGTCGCAAATTTTAATTGCGCCGAGGATTGCCTTTTCTATAGTAAATTTTTCAAAAATTAATTTTTTACTGTCGCAAATTTTAATTACGCCAGGGATTGCCTTTTCTATAGTAAATTTTGCAAAAAATAATTTTTTATTGTCGCAAATTTTAATTGCGCCATGGATTGCCTTTTCTATAGTAAATTTGTCAAAAAATAATTTTTTACTGTCGCAAATTTTAATTGCGCCAGGGATTGCCTTTTCTATAGTAAATTTTTCAAAAATTAATTTTTTACTGTCGCAAATTTGAATTGCGCCAGGGATTGCCTTTTCTACAGTAAATTTTTCAAAAAATAATTTTTTACTGTCGCAAATTTTAATTACGCCAGGGATTGCCTTTTCTATAGTAAATTATTCAAAAAATAATTTTTTACTGTCGCAAATTTTAATTGCGTCAGGGATTGCCTTTTCTACAGTAAATTTTACAAAAAATAATTTTATACTGTCGCAAATTTTAAATACGCCAGGGATTGCCTTTTCTATAGTAAATTATTCAAAAGATAATTTTTTACTGTCGCAAATTTTAATTGCGCCAGGGATTGCCTTTTCTACAGTAAATTTTTCAGAAAATAATTTTTTACTGTCACAAATTTTAATTGCGCCAGGGATTGCCTTTTCTAAAGTAAATTTTCAAAAAATAATTTTTTACTGTCGCAAATTTTAATTACGCCAGGGATTGCCTTTTCTATAGTAAATTTTTCAAAAATTAATTTTTTACTGTCGCAAATTTTAATTACGCCAGGGATTGCCTTTTCTATAGTAAATTTTTCAAAAAATAATTTTCTACTGTCGCAAATTTTAGTTGCGCCAGGGATTGCCTTTTCAATAGTAAATTTTTCACAAATTAATTTTTTACTGTCGCAAATTTTAAATACGCCAGGGATTGCCTTTTCTATAGTAAATTTTGCAAAAAATAATTTTTTACGGTAGCAAATTTTAATTGCGCCAGGGATTGCCTTTTCTACAGTAAATTTTTCAAAAATTAATTTTTTACTGTCGCAAATTTTAAATACGCCAGGGATTGCCTTTTCTATAGTAAATTTTGAAAAAATATTTTTTTACTGTCGCAAATTTTAACTGCGCCAGGGATTGCCTTTTCTATAGTAAATTTTTCAAAAATTAATTTTTTACTGTCGCAAATTTTAATTACGCCAGGGATTGCCTTTTCTATAGTAAATTTTGCAAAAAATAATTTTTTATTGTCGCAAATTTTAATTGCGCCATGGATTGCCTTTTCTATAGTAAATTTTTCAAAAAATAATTTTTTACTGTCGCAAATTTTAATTGCGCCAGGGATTGCCTTTTCTATAGTAAATTTTTCAAAAATTAATTTTTTACTGTCGCAAATTTGAATTGCGCCAGGGATTGCCTTTTCTACAGTAAATTTTTCAAAAATAATTTTTTACTGTCGCAAATTTTAATTACGCCAGGAATTGCCTTTTCTATAGTAAATTATTCAAAAATAATTTTTTACTGTCGCAAATTTTAATTGCGTCAGGGATGGCCTTTTCTACAGTAAATTTTACAAAAAATAATTTTATACTGTCGCAAATTTTAAATACGCCAGGGATTGCCTTTTCTATAGTAAATTATTCAAAAAATAATTTTTTACTGTCGCAAATTTTAATTGCGCCAGGGATTGCCTTTTCTACAGTAAATTTTTCAGAAAATAATTTTTTACTGTCACAAATTTTAATTGCGCCAGGGATTGCCTTTTCTAAAGTAAATTTTTCAAAAAATAATTTTTTACTGTCGCAAATTTTAATTACGCCAGGGATTGCCTTTTCTATAGAAAATTTTTCAAAAATTAATTTTTACTGTCGCAAATTTTAATTACGCCAGGGATTGCCTTTTCTATAGTAAATTTTTCAAAAAATAATTTTCTACTGTCGCAAATTTTAATTGCGCCAGGGATTGCCTTTTCTACAGTAAATTTTTCAAAAAATAATTTTTTACTGTCGCAAATTTTAATTACGCCAGGGATTGCCTTTTCTACAGTAAATTTTTCAAAAAATAATTTTCTACTGTCGCAAATTTTAGTTGCGCCAGGGATTGCCTTTTCTAAAGTAAATTTTTCAAAAAATAATTTTTTACTGTCGCAAATTTTAATTACGCCAGGGATTGCCTTTTCTACAGTAAATTTTTCAAAAATTAATTTTTTACTGTCGCAAATTTTAAATACGCCAGGGATTGCCTTTTCTATAGTAAATTTTGGAAAAAATATTTTTTTACTGTCGCAAATTTTAACTGCGCCAGGGATTGCCTTTTCTATAGTAAATTTTTCACAAATTAATTTTTTACTGTCGCAAATTTTAAATACGCCAGGGATTGCCTTTTCTATAGTAAATTTTGCAAAAAATAATTTTTTACTGTAGCAAATTTTAATTGCGCCAGGGATTGCCTTTTCTACAGTAAATTTTTCAAAAATTAATTTTTTACTGTCGCAAATTTTAAATACGCCAGGGATTGCCTTTCTATAGTAAATTTTGGAAAAAATATTTTTTACTGTCGCAAATTTTAACTGCGCCAGGGATTGCCTTTTCTACAGTAAATTTTTCAAAAATTAATTTTATACAGTCGCAAATTTTAAATACGCCAAGGATTGCCTTTTCTATAGTAAATTTTGCAAAAAAATAATTTTTTACTGTCGCAAATTTTAATTGCGCCAGGGATTGCCTTTTCTACAGTAAATTTTCAAAAATTAATTTTTTACTGTCGCAAATTTTAAATACGCCAGGGATTGCCTTTTCTATAGTAAATTTTGCAAAAAAATTATTTTTTACTGTCGCAAATTTTAATTGCGCCGAGGATTGCCTTTTCTATAGTAAATTTTTCAAAAATTAATTTTTTACTGTCGCAAATTTTAATTACGCCAGGGATTGCCTTTTCTATAGTAAATTTTGCAAAAAATAATTTTTTATTGTCGCAAATTTTAATTGCGCCATGGATTGCCTTTTCTATAGTAAATTTGTCAAAAAATAATTTTTTACTGTCGCAAATTTTAATTGCGCCAGGGATTGCCTTTTCTATAGTAAATTTTTCAAAAATTAATTTTTTACTGTCGCAAATTTGAATTGCGCCAGGGATTGCCTTTTCTACAGTAAATTTTTCAAAAAATAATTTTTTACTGTCGCAAATTTTAATTACGCCAGGGATTGCCTTTTCTATAGTAAATTATTCAAAAAATAATTTTTTACTGTCGCAAATTTTAATTGCGTCAGGGATTGCCTTTTCTACAGTAAATTTTACAAAAAATAATTTTATACTGTCGCAAATTTTAAATACGCCAGGGATTGCCTTTTCTATAGTAAATTATTCAAAAGATAATTTTTTACTGTCGCAAATTTTAATTGCGCCAGGGATTGCCTTTTCTACAGTAAATTTTTCAGAAAATAATTTTTTACTGTCGCAAATTTTAATTGCGCCAGGGATTGCCTTTTCTAAAGTAAATTTTTCAAAAAATAATTTTTTACTGTCGCAAATTTTAATTACGCCAGGGATTGCCTTTTCTATAGTAAATTTTTCAAAAATTAATTTTTTACTGTCGCAAATTTTAATTACGCCAGGGATTGCCTTTTCTATAGTAAATTTTTCAAAAAATAATTTTCTACTGTCGCAAATTTTAATTGCGCCAGGGATTGCCTTTTCTACAGTAAATTTTTCAAAAAATAATTTTTTACTGTCGCAAATTTTAATTACGCCAGGGATTGCCTTTTCTACAGTAAATTTTTCAAAAAATAATTTTCTACTGTCGCAAATTTTAGTTGCGCCAGGGATTGCCTTTTCAATAGTAAATTTTTCACAAATTAATTTTTTACTGTCGCAAATTTTAAATACGCCAGGGATTGCTTTTTCTATAGTAAATTTTGCAAAAAATAATTTTTTACTGTAGCAAATTTTAATTGCGCCAGGGATTGCCTTTTCTACAGTAAATTTTTCAAAAATTAATTTTTTACTGTCGCAAATTTTAAATACGCCAGGGATTGCCTTTCTATAGTAAATTTTGGAAAAAATATTTTTTTACTGTCGCAAATTTTAACTGCGCCAGGGATTGCCTTTTCTACAGTAAATTTTTCAAAAATTAATTTTATACAGTCGCAAATTTTAAATACGCCAAGGATTGCCTTTTCTATAGTAAATTTTGCAAAAAAATAATTTTTTACTGTCGCAAATTTTAATTGCGCCAGGGATTGCCTTTTCTACAGTAAATTTTTCAAAAATTAATTTTTTACTGTCGCAAATTTTAAATACGCCAGGGATTGCCTTTTCTATAGTAAATTTTGCAAAAAAATTATTTTTTACTGTCGCAAATTTTAATTGCGCCGAGGATTGCCTTTTCTATAGTAAATTTTTCAAAAATTAATTTTTTACTGTCGCAAATTTTAATTACGCCAGGGATTGCCTTTTCTATAGTAAATTTTGCAAAAAATAATTTTTTATTGTCGCAAATTTTAATTGCGCCATGGATTGCCTTTTCTATAGTAAATTTGTCAAAAAATAATTTTTTACTGTCGCAAATTTTAATTGCGCCAGGGATTGCCTTTTCTATAGTAAATTTTTCAAAAATTAATTTTTTACTGTCGCAAATTTGAATTGCGCCAGGGATTGCCTTTTCTACAGTAAATTTTTCAAAAAATAATTTTTTACTGTCGCAAATTTTAATTACGCCAGGGATTGCCTTTTCTATAGTAAATTATTCAAAAAATAATTTTTTACTGTCGCAAATTTTAATTGCGTCAGGGATTGCCTTTTCTACAGTAAATTTTACAAAAAATAATTTTATACTGTCGCAAATTTTAAATACGCCAGGGATTGCCTTTTCTATAGTAAATTATTCAAAAGATAATTTTTTACTGTCGCAAATTTTAATTGCGCCAGGGATTGCCTTTTCTACAGTAAATTTTTCAGAAAATAATTTTTTACTGTCACAAATTTTAATTGCGCCAGGGATTGCCTTTTCTAAAGTAAATTTTTCAAAAAATAATTTTTTACTGTCGCAAATTTTAATTACGCCAGGGATTGCCTTTTCTATAGTAAATTTTTCAAAAATTAATTTTTTACTGTTGCAAATTTTAATTACGCCAAGGATTGCCTTTTCTATAGTAAATTTTTCAAAAAATAATTTTCTACTGTCGCAAATTTTAATTGCGCCAGGGATTGCCTTTTCTACAGTAAATTTTTCAAAAAATAATTTTTTACTGTCGCAAATTTTAATTACGCCAGGGATTGCCTTTTGTATAGTAAATTTTTCAAAAATTAATTTTTACTGTCGCAAATTTTAAATACGCCAGGGATTGCCTTTTCTATAGTAAATTTTGCAAAAAAATAATTTGTTACTGTCGCAAATTGTAATTGCGCCATGGATTACCTTTTCTATAGTAAATTTTTCAAAAAATAATTTTTTACTGTCGCAAATTTTAATTGCGCAAGGGATTGCTTTCTCTACAGTAAATTTTTCAAAAAATAATTTTTTACTGTCGCAAATTTTAATTACGCCAGGGATTGCCTTTTCTATACTAAATTTTTCAAATTTTAATTTTATACTGTCGCAAATTTTAATTGCCCCAGGGATTGCCTTTTCTATAGTAAATTTTTCACAAATTAATTTTTTACTGTCGCAAATTTTAAATACGCCAGGGATTGCCTTTTCTATAGTAAATTTTGCAAAAAATAATTTTTTACTGTCGCAAATTTTAATTGCGCCATGGATTGCCTTTTCTATAGTAAATTTGTCAAAAAATAATTTTTTACTGTCGCAAATTTTAATTGCGCCAGGGATTGCCTTTTCTATAGTAAATTTTACAGAAATTAATTTTTTACTGTCGCAAATTTTAATTGCGCCAGGGATTGCCTTTTCTACAGTAAATTTTTCAAAATTAATTTTTTACTGTCGCAAATTTTAAATACGCCAGGGATTGCCTTTGCTATAGTAAATTTTGCAAAAAATAATTTTTTACTGTCGCAAATTTTAATTGCGTCAGGGATTGCCTTTTCTACAGTAAATTTTACAAAAAATAATTTTATACTGTCGCAAATTTTAAATACGCCAAGGATTGCCTTTTCTATAGTAAATTTTTCAAAAATTAATTTTTTACTGTCGCAAATTTGAATTGCGCCAGGGATTGCCTTTTCTACAGTAAATTTTTCAAAAAATAATTTTTTACTGTCGCAAATTTTAATTACGCCAGGGATTGCCTTTTCTATAGTAAATTATTCAAAAAATAATTTTTTACTGTCGCAAATTTTAATTGCGTCAGGGATTGCCTTTTCTACAGTAAATTTTACAAAAAATAATTTTATACTGTCGCAAATTTTAAATACGCCAGGGATTGCCTTTTCTATAGTAAATTATTCAAAAAATAATTTTTTACTGTCGCAAATTTTAATTGCGCCAGGGATTGCCTTTTCTACAGTAAATTTTTCAGAAAATAATTTTTTTACTGTCACAAATTTTAATTGCGCCAGGGATTGCCTTTTCTAAAGTAAATTTTTCAAAAAATAATTTTTTACTGTCGCAAATTTTAATTACGCCAGGGATTGCCTTTTCTATAGTAAATTTTTCAAAAATTAATTTTTTACTGTCGCAAATTTTAATTACGCCAGGGATTGCCTTTTCTATAGTAAATTTTTCAAAAAATAATTTTCTACTGTCGCAAATTTTAATTGCGCCAGGGATTGCCTTTTCTACAGTAAATTTTTCAAAAAATAATTTTTTACTGTCGCAAATTTTAATTGCGTCAGGAATTGCCTTTTCTACAGTACATTTTACAAAAAATAATTTTATACTGTCGCAAATTTTAAATACGCCAGGGATTGCCTTTTCTATAGTAAATTATTCAAAAAATAATTTTTTACTGTCGAAAATTTTAAATACGCCAGGGATTGCCTTTTCTACAGTAAATTTTTCAAAAAATAATTTTCTACTGTCGCAAATTTTAGTTGCGCCAGGATTGCCTTTTCTATAGTAAATTTTTCACAAATTAATTTTTTTACTGTCGCAAATTTTAAATACGCCAGGGATTGCCTTTTTTATAGTAAATTTTGCAAAAAATAATTTTTTACTGTAGCAAATTTTAATTGCGCCAGGGATTGCCTTTTCTACAGTAAATTTTTCAAAAATTAATTTTTTACTGTCGCAAATTTTAAATACGCCAGGGATTGCCTTTTCTATAGTAAATTTTGGAAAAATTATTTTTTTACTGTCGCACATTTTAATTGCGCCAGGGATTACCTTTTCTACAGTAAATTTTTCAAAAATTAATTTTATACTGTCGCAAATTTTAAATACGCCAAGGATTGCCTTTTCTATAGTAAATTTTGCAAAAAAATAATTTTTTACTGTCGCAAATTTTAATTGCGCCAGGGATTGCCTTTTCTACAGTAAATTTTTCAAAAATTAATTTTTTACTGTCGCAAATTTTAAATACGCCAGGGATTGCCTTTTCTATAGTAAATTTTGCAAAAAGAATTTTTTACTGTCGCAAATTTTAATTGCGCCAAGCATTGCCTTTTCTATAGTAAATTTTTCAAAATTAATTTTTTACTGTCGCAAATTTTAATTACGCCAGGGATTGCCTTTTCTATAGTAAATTATTCAAAAAATAATTTTTTACTGTCGCAAATTTTAAATACGCCAGTTATTGCCTTTTCTATAGTAAATTTTTCAAAATTTAATTTTATACTGTCGCAAATTTTAAATACGCCAGGGATTGCCTTTTCTATAGTAAATTTTTCAAAATTTAATTTTATACTGTCGCAAATTTTAATTGCGCCAGGGATTGCCTTTTCTATAGTAAATTTTTCAAAATTAATTTTATACTGTCGCAAATTTTAAATACGCCAAGGATTGTCTTTTCTATAGTAAATTTTGCAAAAAAATAATTTTTTACTGTCGCAAATTGTAATTGCGCCAGGGATTACCTTTTCTATAGTAAATTTTTCAAAAAATAGTTTTTTACTGTCGCAAATTTTAATTGCGCAAGGGATTGCCTTTTCTATAGTAAATTTTGCAAAAAATAATTTTTTACTGTCGCAAATTTTAATTGCGCCAGGGATTGCCTTTTCTACAGTAAATTATTCAAAATATAATTTTTTACTGTCGCAAATTTTAATTGCGTCAGGGATTGCCTTTTCTATCGTAAATTTTACAAAAAATAATTTTATACTGTCGCAAATTTTAAATACGCCAGGGATTGCCTTTTCTATAGTAAATTATTCAAAAAATAATTTTTTACTGTCGCAAATTTTAAATACGCCGGGGATTGCCATTTCTACAGTAAATTTTTCAAAAAATAATTTTCTACTGTCGCAAATTTTAGTTGCGCCAGGGATTGCCTTTTCTATAGTAAATTTTTCACAAATTAATTTTTTACTGTCGCAAATTTTAAATACGCCAGGGATTGCCTTTTCTATAGTAAATATGGCAAAAAAAAATATTTACTGTAGCAAATTTTAATTGCGCCAGGGATTGCCTTTTCTACAGTAAATTTTTCAAAAATTAATTTTTTACTGTCGCAAATTTTAAATACGCCAGGGATTGCCTTTTCTATAGTAAATTTTGGAAAAAATATTTTTTTACTGTCGCAAATTTTAATTCCGCCAGGGATTGCCTTTTCTACAGTAAATTTTTCAAAACTTAATTTTATACTGTCGCAAATTTTAAATACGCCAAGGATTGCCTTTTCTATAGTAAATTTTGCAAAAAAAATAATTTTTTACTGTCGCAAATTTTAATTGCGCCAGGGATTGCCTTTTCTACAGTAAATTTTTCAAAAATTAATTTTTTACTGTCGCAAATTTTAAATACGCCAGGGATTGCCTTTTCTATAGTAAATTTTGCAAAAAATAACTTTTTACTGTCGCAAATTTTAATTGCGCCAAGGATTGCCTTTTCTATAGTAAATTTTTCAAAAATTAATTTTTTACTGTCGCAAATTTTAATTACGCCAGGATTGCCTTTTCTATAGTAAATTACTCAAAAAATAATTTTTTTACTGTCGCAAATTTTAAATACGCCAGGTATTGCCTTTTCTATAGTAAATTTTTCAAATTTAATTTTATACTGTCGCAAATTTTAAATACGCCAGGGATTGCCTTTTCTATAGTAAATTTTGCAAAAAAAATAATTTTTTACTGTCGCAAATTGTAATTGCGCCAGGGATTGCCTTTTCTATAGTAAATTTTTCAAAAATTAATTTTTTACTGTCGCAAATTTTAAATACGCCAGGGATTGCCTTTTCTATAGTAAATTATTCAAAAAATAATTTTTTATTGTCGCAAATTTTAAATACGCCAGGGATTGCCTTTTCTAAAGTAAATTTTTCAAAAAATAATTCTTTACTGTCGCAAATTTTAATTGCGCCAGGGATTGCCTTTTCTATAGTAAATTTTTCAAAAAATAATTTTTTTCTGTTGCAAATTTTAATTGCGCCAGGGATTGCCTTTTCTACAGTAAATTTTACAAAAAATAATTTTTTACTGTCGCACGTTTTAATTACGCCAGGGATTGCCTTTTCTATAGTAAATTTTTCAAAAATTAATTTTTTACTGTCGCAAAATTTTAGATACACCAGGGTTTGCCTTTTCTATAGTAAATTATTAAAAAAATAATTTTTTACTGTCGCAAATTTTAATTACGCCAGGGATTGCCTTTTCTACAGTAAATTTTACAAAAAATATTTTTTTACTGTCGCACGTTTTAATTACGCCAGGGATTGCCTTTTCTATAGTAAATTTTCAAAAATTAATTTTTTACTGTCGCAAAATTTTAAATACGCCAGGGTTTGCCTTTTCTATAGTAAATTATTAAAAAAATAATTTTTTACTGTCGCAAATTTTAATTACGCCAGGGATTGCCTTTTCTACAGTAAATTTTACAAAAAATAATTTTTTACTGTCGCACGTTTTAATTGCGCCAGGGATTGCCTTTTCTACAGTAAATTTTTCAAAAAATAATTTTTTACTGTCGCAAATTTTAATTGCGTCAGGAATTGCCTTTTCTACAGTAAATTTTACAAAAAATAATTTTATACTGTCGCAAATTTTAAATACGCCAGGGATTGCCTTTTCTATAGTAAATTATTCAAAAAATAATTTTTTACTGTCGAAAATTTTAAATACGCCAGGGATTGCCTTTTCTACAGTAAATTTTTCAAAAAATAATTTTCTACTGTCGCAAATTTTAGTTGCGCCAGGGATTGCCTTTTCTATAGTAAATTTTTCACAAATTAATTTTTTACTGTAGCAAATTTTAAATACGCCAGGGATTGCCTTTTCTATAGTAAATTTTGCAAAAAATAATTTTTTACTGTAGCAAATTTTAATTGCGCCAGGGATTGCCTTTTCTACAGTAAATTTTTCAAAAATTAATTTTTTACTGTCGCAAATTTTAAATACGCCAGGGATTGCCTTTTCTATAGTAAATTTTGGAAAAAATATTTTTTTACTGTCGCAAATTTTAATTGCGCCAGGGATTGCCTTTTCTACAGTAAATTTTTCAAAAATTAATTTTATACTGTCGCAAATTTTAAATACGCCAAGGATTGCCTTTTCTATAGTAAATTTTGCAAAAAAATAATTTTTTACTGTCGCAAATTTTAATTGCGCCAGGGATTGCCTTTTCTACAGTAAATTTTTCAAAATTAATTTTTTACTGTCGCAAATTTTAAATACGCCAGGGATTGCCTTTTCTATAGTAAATTTTGCAAAAAAGAATTTTTTACTGTCGCAAATTTTAATTGCGCCAGGGATTGCCTTTTCTATAGTAAATTTTTCAAAAATTAATTTTATACTGTCGCAAATTTTAAATACGCCAAGGATTGTCTTTTCTATAGTAAATTTTGCAAAAAAATAATTTTTTACTGTCGCAAATTGTAATTGCGCCAGGGATTACCTTTTCTATAGTAAATTTTTCAAAAAATAGTTTTTTACTGTCGCAAATTTTAATTGCGCAAGGGATTGCCTTTTCTATAGTAAATTTTTCACAAATTAATTTTTTACTGTAGCAAATTTTAAATACGCCAGGGATTGCCTTTTCTATAGTAAATTTTGCAAAAAAATAATTTTTTACTGTAGCAAATTTTAATTGCGCCAGGGATTGCCTTTTCTACAGTAAATTTTTCAAAAATTAATTTTTTACTGTCGCAAATTTTAAATACGCCAGGGATTGCCTTTTCTATAGTAAATTTTGGAAAAAATATTTTTTTACTGTCGCAAATTTTAATTGCGCCAGGGATTGCCTTTTCTACAGTAAATTTTTCAAAAATTAATTTTATACTGTCGCAAATTTTAAATACGCCAAGGATTGCCTTTTCTATAGTAAATTTTGCAAAAAAATAATTTTTTACTGTCGCAAATTTTAATTGCGCCAGGGATTGCCTTTTCTACAGTAAATTTTTCAAAAATTAATTTTTTACTGTCGCAAATTTTAAATACGCCAGGGATTGCCTTTTCTATAGTAAATTTTGCAAAAATAATTTTTTACTGTCGCAAATTTTAATTGCGCCAGGGATTGCCTTTTCTACAGTAAATTATTCAAAATATAATTTTTTACTGTCGCAAATTTTAATTGCGTCAGGGATTGCCTTTTCTATCGTAAATTTTACAAAAAATAATTTTATACTGTCGCAAATTTTAAATACGCCAGGGATTGCCTTTTCTATAGTAAATTATTCAAAAAATAATTTTTTACTGTCGCAAATTTTAAATACGCCGGGGATTGCCATTTCTACAGTAAATTTTTCAAAAAATAATTTTCTACTGTCGCAAATTTTAGTTGCGCCAGGGATTGCCTTTTCTATAGTAAATTTTTCACAAATTAATTTTTTACTGTCGCAAATTTTAAATACGCCAGGGATTGCCTTTTCTATAGTAAATTTGGCAAAAAATAATTTTTACTGTAGCAAATTTTAATTGCGCCAGGGATTGCCTTTACTACAGTAAATTTTTCAAAAATTAATTTTTTACTGTCGCAAATTTTAAATACGCCAGGGATTGCCTTTTCTATAGTAAATTTTGGAAAAAATATTTTTTTACTGTCGCAAATTTTAATTGCGCCAGGGATTGCCTTTTCTACAGTAAATTTCTCAAAACTTAATTTTATACTGTCGCAAATTTTAAATACGCCAAGGATTGCCTTTTCTATAGTAAATTTTGCAAAAAAAATAATTTTTTACTGTCGCAAATTTTAATTGCGCCAGGGATTGCCTTTTCTACAGTAAATTTTTCAAAAATTAATTTTTTACTGTCGCAAATTTTAAATACGCCAGGGATTGCCTTTTCTATAGTAAATTTTGCAAAAAATAACTTTTTACTGTCGCAAATTTTAATTGCGCCAAGGATTGCCTTTTCTATAGTAAATTTTTCAAAATTAATTTTTTACTGTCGCAAATTTTAATTACGCCAGGGATTGCCTTTTCTATAGTAAATTATTCAAAAAATAATTTTTTACTGTCGCAAATTTTAAATACGCCAGGTATTGCCTTTTCTATAGTAAATTTTTCAAAATTTAATTTTATACTGTCGCAAATTTTAAATACGCCAGGGATTGCCTTTTCTATAGTAAATTTTGCAAAAAAAATAATTTTTTACTGTCGCAAATTGTAATTGCGCCAGGGATTGCCTTTTCTATAGTAAATTTTTCAAAAATTAATTTTTTACTGTCGCAAATTTTAAATACGCCAGGGATTGCCTTTTCTATAGTAAATTATTCAAAAAATAATTTTTTATTGTCGCAAATTTTAAATACGCCAGGGATTGCCTTTTCTAAAGTAAATTTTTCAAAAAATAATTCTTTACTGTCGCAAATTTTAATTGCGCCAGGGATTGCCTTTTCTATAGTAAATTTTTCAAAAAATAATTTTTTTCTGTTGCAAATTTTAATTGCGCCAGGGATTGCCTTTTCTACAGTAAATTTTTCAAAAAATAATTTTCTACTGTCGCAAATTTTAAATCCGCCAGGGATTGCCTTTTCTACAGTAAATTTTTCAAAAAATAATTTTTTACTGTCGCAAGTTTTAATTACGCCAGGTATTGCCTTTTCTATAGTAAATTTTTCAAAATTTAATTTTATACTGTCGCAAATTTTAATACGCCAGGGATTGCCTTTTCTATAGTAAATTTTTCAAAAATAATTTTTTACTGTCGCAAATTGTAATTGCGCCAGGGATTGCCTTTTCTATAGTAAATTTTTCAAAAATTAATTTTTTACTGTCGCAAATTTTAAATACGCCAGGGATTGCCTTTTCTATAGTAAATTATTCAAAATTTAATTTTATACTGTCGCAAGTTTTAATTGCGCCAGGGATGATTGCCATTTCTATAGTAAATTTTTCAAACATTAATTTTATACTGTCGCAAATTTTAATTACGCCAGAGATTGCCTTTTCTATAGTAAATTTTTCTAAAAATAATTTTCTACTGTCGCAAATTTTAATTGCGCCAGGGATTGCCTTTTCTACAGTAAATTTTTCAAAAAATAATTTTCTACTGTCGCAAATTTTAATTGCGCCAGGGATTGCCTTTTCTATAGTAAATTTTTCACAAATTAATTTTTTACTGTCGCAAATTTTAATTGCGCCAGGGATTGCCTTTTCTATAGTAAATTTTGCAAAAAAATAATTTTTTACTGTCGCAAATTTTAAATGCGACAGGGATTGCTTTTCTATAGTAAATTTTTCAAAAATTAATTTTTTACTGTCGCAAATTTTAATTACGCCAGGGATTGCCTTTTCTATAGTAAATTTTTCAAAAATTAATTTTTTACTGTCGCAAATTTTAAATCCGCCAGGGATTGCCTTTTCTACAGTAAATTTTTCAAAAATTAATTTTATACTGTCGCAAATTTTAATTGCGCCAGGGTTTGCCTTTTCTACAGTAAATTTTACAAAAAATAATTTTATACTGTCGCAAATTTTAATTGCGCCAGGGATTGGCTTTTCTATAGTAAATTATTCACAAATCAATTTTTTACTGTCGCAAATTTTAATTGCGGCAGGGATTGAATTTTCTATAGTAAATTATTCAAAAACTAATTTTTTACTGTCGCAAATTTTAATTGCGGCAGGGATTGCCTTTTTCTATAGTAAATTATTCAAAAAAATAATTTTTTACTGTCGCAAATTTTAATTGCGCGAGGGATTGCCTTTTCTACAGTAAATTTTTCAAAAATAATTTTTTACTGTCGCAAATTTTAATTGCGCCAGGGATTGCCTTTTCTATAGTAAATTTTTCAAAAAATAATTTTCTACTGTCGCAAATTTAAATACGCCAGGTATTGCCTTTTCTATAGTAAATTTTGCAAAAAATAATTTTCTACTGTCGCAAATTTTAATTGCGCCAGGGATTGCCTTTTCTACAGTAAATTTAAAAAAAAAAATTTTTTTACTGTCGCAAATTTTAATTGCGCCAGGGATTGCCTTTTCTAAAGTAAATTTTTCAAAAATTATTTTTTACTGTCGCAAATTTTAATTACGCCAGGGATTGCCTTTTCTATTGTAAATTATTCAAAAAATAATTTTTTACTGTCGCAAATTTTAATTGCGCCAGGGATTGCCTTTTCTACAGTAAATTATTCACAAATAATTTTTTACTGTCGCAAATTTTAATTACGCCAGGGATTGCCTTTTCTATAGTAAATTTTTCAAAAATTAATGTTTTACTGTCGCAAATTTTAATTGCGCCAGGGATTGCCTTTTCTACAGTAAATTTTTCAAAAAATAATTTTCTACTGTCGCAAATTTTAATTGCGTCAGAGATTGCCTTTTCTACAGTAAATTTTTCAAAAAATAATTT